>CABHPQ010168311.1:5734-40542 GCA_902168405.1 Peromyscus aztecus | reverse complement strand
TTGTCTCATGTGCCAATGCACTCAAGCTATTCTCCACTTTCTCTTCTGGCAGGTTCAGTGTATCTAGTTTATCTGTTGGGGTCTTTGATCCACTTGGACTTGAGTTTTGTGCAGGGTGATAGATATGGATCTATTTGCATTCTTCTACATGCAGACATCCAGTAATGCCAGCACCATTTGTTGAAGATGCCTTCTTTTTTCCATTGTATAATTTTGGCTTCTTTGCCAAAAATCAAGTGTCCATAGGTGTGTGGATTTATTTCTGTGTCTTTGATTTAATTCCACTGATCAACCTGTCTATTTTTATGAGAATGCCATGTGGTTTTTACTACTATTGCTCTATAGTACAGCTTAAAATCAGGAATGGTGATACTTCTGGAAGTTCCTTTATTGTGCAGGATTGTTTTAGCTAGTCTGTTTTTTTTTTTTTAACATATGATGTTGAGTATTGTTCTTTCTAGGTCTGTCAATAATTATGTTGGAATTTTGATGGGAATTGCATTGAATTTGTAGATTACTTTTGGTAAGATTACCATTTTTACTATGTTGATCCTACTGATCCATGAGCATGTGAGATCTTTCCATCTTCTGATATCTTCTCCAATTTTTCTTCAAAGACTTTAAGTTCTTGACATACAGATATTTCACTTGCTTGGTTAGAGTTAGCCCAAGATATTTTATACTATTTGTGGCTATTATGAAGGGTATTACTTCCCTGATTTTTTTCTCTATCCATTTATCATTTGTATATAAGAGGGCTACTGTTTTTTTTTTATTTTATTAGTTAATCATGTATCCAACCAGTTCACTGAAGGTGTTCATCAGCTGAAGGAGTTCCCTGGTAGAATTTTTGGGGTGGATTATATATACTATTATATCATCTGTGAATAATGATACTTTGACTTCTTCCTTTCCAATTTGTATCCCCTTAACCTCCTTTAATTGTGTTATTGCTCTAGCTAAAACTTCAAGTACTACATTGAATAGATATGGAGAGAGTGTACAGCCTTGTCTTGTCCCTGATTTTAGTGGAATTGCTTTGAGTTTCTCTCAATTTAATTTGGTGTTGGTTTGCTGTAAATTGCCTTTATTATGTTTAGGTGTGTCCCTTGTATCCTTGATCTCTCGGAAGACTTTTATCATGAAGGGGTGTGGGATTTTGTCAAAGACTTTTTCAGCATCTAACGAGATGAGCATGTGTGGTTTTTTTCTCTCTGTTTATATGGTGGGTTACATTGACAGACTTTTGTATGTTGAACCATGACTGTACCTCTGAGATGAAGCCTACTTGATCATGATGGATGATCTTTTATATATGTTTGTAGTTTCAGTTTGTGAGTATTTTATTGAGTATTTTTGCATCATTGTTCATGAGGGAAATTGGTCTGTAATTCTCTTTCTTTGTTGAATCTTTGTATTTGTGTATCAGGGTAGCTGTGGCCTCATAAAATAAATTTGGCAATGTTCCTCCTGTTTCTATTTTGTGGAATAATTTGAGGAGTAATGGTATTAACTCTTCTTTGAAAGTCTGGAGAACGGATCTGAACACTCTGTCTGAGGCCAACCCAGGACCCAGCTGTTGATCCTGCGAAACCCAACAACTTGGAGGTGTTGGTGAGACTACCCCGCTCAGCTGAAATCCATCCGGGAGAGGATTCAGAATCCTACAGTTTGAAGTCTGAGGAAACAAGATCAGCTGAGGAGTCGGCGAATGAGCAAAACCTGACCCAAGAACACAGAAGAAGGCACCACCCAATCACCAAACCAGATCACCAGAATTGTAAGTATACACATCACCGACTGAGAACAGGTAATCTGGAGATCTCCCATCTCCAGAACGACAGATCAGGCCTCAAGCCCCTAGGCCCTACACACTGGAGTCCCAGAGACCAGACAGCTACCTTTCCCTGCTCCCCCACCAACCCCCCTCCAAAACAAAAAACAAACAAAAAAACTAACCCCTGCGAATCTAACAACCACTGAAACCATAAGCACACCCTGCACCAACTGGGAACAACTGTTCCCAGAGACAGAACCCACTAACCCTGATCTGACTAAGCTGCTCCCAAAGAAACAGAGCCCAGCAGCACCGATTTAACCAAGAACTTCTAGTGAACCAAGACTAAAAATTAGAACAAGAGAAGCACCTTCAGATACAAACACCATCTGCACTGAGCAGAGAAAGAGATGAGTAGACGCCAGCAGAAAAATACAGGCAACAACATAAAGATCTATATGACAACACCAGAACCTACTGACTCTACAATTGCAAGTCCTGAACATACCAAGGCAGAAGAAACAGAAGAAATCAATCCTAAAAATGACTTTAAGAAGATGATAGAGGCCCTTAAAGAAGAAATAAAAAATACCCTTAAAGAGGAAATAAAAAATTCCCTTAAAGAGGAAATGAAAAACTCCATTAAAGAGGAAATGAAAAACTTCCTTAAAGAGGAAATGAAAAACTTCCTTAAAGAGGAAATAAAAAAATTCCCTTAAAGAAATGGAAGAAAAAAACAAACAAAAAAACTGGAAGAAAGCAAAGAAAGCCAAGAAAAAATAATTAAACAGATGAAAGAAACATTCCAAGATCTGAAAAAATAAATAGAGACAACAAAGAAAACACAAGCTGAGGGAATTCTGGAAATAGAAATCCCGACTAAATGAACAGGAACTACAGAAACAAGCATAACCAACTGAATACAAGAGATGGAACAGAGAAACTCTGACACTGAAGACACAATAAAGAAAATAGATTCGTCAGTCAAAGAAAACACTAAAGACAAAAAAGTTGTAACACAAAACGTCCAAGAAATCTGGGACACCATGAAAAGACCAAACCTAAGAATAATAGGGATAGAAGAAGGAGAAGAATACCAACTCAAAGGCACAGAAAATACATTCAACAAAATCACAGAAGAAAACTTTCCTAACCTAAAGAAAGAAATACCTATGAAGATACAAGAAGCTTACAGAACACCAAATAGACTGGATCCAAAAAGAAAGTCCTCTAGCCACATAATAATCAAAACTTTAAACATACAGATCAAAGAAAAAATATTAAGAGCTGCAAAGGAGAAAGACCAAGTAACATATAAAGGCAAACCCATCAGAATAACACCAGATTTCTCAATAGAGACTATGAAAGCTAGAAGGTCCTGGACAAATGTTATGCAGACACTAAGAAACCACGGATGTCAACCCAGACTATTATACCCAGCAAAACTCTCAATCACCATAGGCGGAGTAAACAAAATATTCCATGATAAAACCAGATTTAATCAATACCTATCCACAAACCCAGCCCTACAGAAAGCACTAGAAGGAAAAATCCAACCCAAAGAAGCTAAACACACCCATGAAAACTCAGGCAATAGATAAACCCACACCAACAAACACCAAAGAAGGACAACATAACACGACCACAAAAAATAACGGGAAATAACAATCACTGGTCATTAATATCCATCAATATCAATGGTCTCAACTCACCTATAAAAAGACACAGACTAACAGAATGGATAAGAAAACAGGATCCATCCATCTGCTGCATACAAGAAACACACCTTAACTTCAAAGACAGACACTACCTCAGAGTAAAGGGCTGGGAAAAGGCTTTCCAAGCAAATGGACCTAAGAAACAAGCTGGTGTAGCAATCCTAATATCTAATAAAATAGACTTCGAACTAAAATCAATCGAAAGAGATCAGGATGGACATTACATATTTATCACAGGAAAAATCCACCAAGATGAAGTCTCAATTCTGAACATTTATGCCCCAAATACAAAGGCACCCATATTCATAAAAGAAAGTCTGGTAGAATTCTGCGCTGAAACCATCTGGCCCTGGGTTCTTTTTGCTTAGGAGACTTTTAATGATTGTTTCTATTTCCTTAGGGGTTATAGGTCTGTTTAAATTGTTTATCTGATCTTGGTTTAATTTCAAAAAGTGATATCTATCAAGAAATTTGTCCATTTCTTTTAGATTTTCCATTTTTTGGGGGGTACAGGTTTTTGAAGTGTGACCTAATGATTCTCTGGATTTTCTTCGTGGCTGTTGTTACATCCCCCTTTTCATTTCTGATTTTGTTAATTTGGATACTCTCTCTCTGCCTTTTAGTGAGTTTGGATAAGGGTTTATCTATCTTGTTTCTTTTTCTCAGAAAACCAACTCTTTGTTTCATTGATTCTTTGTATTGTTCTCTTTGTTCCTATTTCATTGATTCCCTTGGTTTGGTTATTTACTGCCATCTACTCCTCTTGAGTGTGTTTGCTTTATTTTGTTCTAGAATTTTCAAGTATGCTGTTAAATTGCTAGTACGAGATTTCTCTAATTTCTTTATGTGGGCATTTAGTACTATGTACTTTCCTCTTAGCACTGCTTTCATTGTGTCCCATAATTTTGGGTATGTTGTGCATTCATTTTCATTGAATTCTAGGAAGCCTTTAGTTTCTTTCTTATTTCTTCCTTGACCCAGTGGTAATACAGTGGAGAGTTGTTCAGTTTCCATGAATTTGTAGGCTTTCTGTTGTTGAAATCCAGCTTTAATCCATGGTTGTCTCATAAGATACAGGAGGTTATTTCAATTTTCTTGTATCTGTTGAGGCTTGTTTTATGGCAGAGTATATGGTCAATTTTGGAGAAGGTTTCATAAGGTACTGAGAAGAAGGTATATTCTTTTATGTTTTGGTGAAATATTCTGTAGATATCTGTTAGGTCCATTTGAGTCATAATGTCTGTTAGTTCCATTATTTCTCTTTTCAGCTCCTGTCTGGATGACCTGTCCATTGATAAGAGTGGGGTGAAGTCTCCCGCTATTAATGTATGGGGTTTGATGTGTGATTTAAGCTTTAGTAATTTTTTTTTTTACAAATGTGGGTGCTCTTGCATTTGGGACAGGCAGACATGGTGCTGGAGAAGTAGCTACATCCTGATCTGCAGGAAGAGAAAAGAGAGAGGTAGGGAGAGAGAGGAGAGAGAGAGAAAGAGAGAGAGAGAGAGAGAGAGAGAGAGAGAGAGAGAGAGAGAGAGAGAGAGAGAGAGAGAGAGAGAGACTGGGCCTGGCTTGGGCTTTTGAAACCTCAAAGCCCACTTCTAGTGACACACCCACTCCAATAAGGCCACACCTCCTAATCCTTTTACACAGTTCCACTCCTGTAGCGTGAATCTTAAATGGTCTTATTAATAAAATCAAACCTAGAGGCCAGTTATTGGGGTGAATGCTGGAAGAGCAGAGAAGCAGAACAAGCCACAGCTTCCTCGCCTCACCAGTTCCTCAGCTGATCCTGTTTCCTCAGATTGGAAGCCTCTCAGTCCTCATCCCGAATGAATCTCAGCTGAACTGTGCTGCTCCAAAGCCTGAAAGCTTAACCAGCCAAATGCTTCTAGTTTCTGGTCCTCACGCCTTATATACCTTTCTGCTTTCTGCCTTCACTCCCTGGGATTAAAAGCTCACTTTCTGGGATTAAAGGTGTGAGTCACCATGCCTGGCTGTTTCCAATGTGGCCTTGAGCTCACAGAGATCCAGAGGGATTTCTGCCTCTGGAATGCTAGGATTAAAGGCGTGTACTACCACTGCCTATCCTCTATGTTTAATATTGTGGCTGTTCTCTTCTCTGACCCCAGATAAGTTTATTAGCATGCACAATATTTTGCGGAACACAATACCACCACACACTCCCTGATAATCAAGCATTCAAACGTACGAGCCTATGAGGAGCATTCTGATTCAAACCACCACAGTGTGTGTGTGTGACCTCAGGAAATACTGTTAGGAAGATGGAAATGTGAGAAAGTCTGTTAGGGAAATGTTTTCACACCACTCACTATTTAGAACAGGGAGAGGGCAATCCTGCTGAGGAGTTCTGGAAACAGTGTGACACATACCCCCATGTCCCCAGGCAAAGGACAGAAGAAATGTGGCATCTGTCTATCATGTTTCCCTCCATCATAACTGAAAGCGTCAACATCATCTTTGGTTCTTGTCTTGCCTCTTTGCTTGCCCTGCCTGTGCTAAGACTGTATCGCCCCACCATGGATCGCTGCATCCAGGGAGGCAAATGCTGGAAGACTATAGGTATCACTCCAACAGTTTCTGATATCCCTAGAAGATGGCAAGAGCTATTCTCCATCATCCTCTCTCCATGACACCATCACAATCCAGGGAATCAGGCCACATAGACTGTTGCTTCTTAACTATCTGTTGGGATAGTGGAAGTTCCAGATGAGGGTGGAGGAACTCACAGTGCATTGAGAGATGCTAACTTGCACAGCACTAACTGTGAGGAAGCCAGACAAATGCTGTCCTGTGGATATTCCCATGATGCTCTCAGTCTCGGGCAACAAGGGCTAACTCTGCCTGGAGGGAGAGAAGCGGCTGGAGAAGTGTGTAGTTGAGATAAAGATCTGTGCTAAGACTTGAATACGAGGTAGGATTTTGTAATAGGATCTTTATGGCTCATAAAGTAATGCAGGAAGCAGTTCTGGAAGAGAAGAATGTGTGTCAGAGGCATCTGCCATTGCTAAGTGAATGTGAGCATCCCGACTACTTGTTTTCAGCTGATGCTTACAATACTGTAGTGCTGGGATGTACCTGAGGGTTTGTGCCAAGTAATGGCCCTAGCACTCCATCTTGTCCATGAAGTCATCACTGGGTTGGTAGTCTGAACATGTGCCGGCTCACTCTCCTCTCTCCTCCCTAGCAAACACACACAACACGGTGATGTCAAGCCTTTATGGCAAAGATAATCTTTCCATGATCTTTGAAAAGGCAGGTGCATAATAAATATTTTCCTTATGTATTTACTGTTTGTAGGAAGGCTACCCTAATCCATCGTTTATTAAAACAGGACAGGATTTATTAAATTGCTTCAAGTTTATCAAATATGAACAGATCTTTACATAAATTAATTTGCTTGTTAAATATTTGTGAAATTCATTAAGACTCTGGAGGAACTTAAATATCTGAGTCCCCCAGCTTAATTTGACCATTATTTTTTTTAAAGCCTGAAGGACTGACGAGCCTATGAAGTGCAGACAGGACTTGGGACACTCAAGCGAGTGAAGGCAGTGAGCCAGTCACCAGCTGGGGTCTGTCAGGTAGGCAAGCGTAGGTGGTACGTAAGGACGTCAGCGTGAGTACATTTGATGTCTATGATTGGAAGATCCTGGAGGTGGCGAGGGCACAATGGGATCTGCCCAGTGTGGGATAAGGCAAGAGTCAGATCAGGGGAGAGAGGAAACCTGTGGAGTCCTTTCCACACACTCATGAATGCTACAAGTTTTAGAGCCCATGTCATGTGCCAGGCATAGGCCCAGAGATACCCTAGGAATCCAGGAAAAGCAAATTCTAGGCCCAGTGTTTAGCACAAGAAATGTTTGTATTCAAGAGTTCTAGCCCAATCTATTTATTTAGTATGTATATATGTTTATACATGTGTCTTGAAATAGGGTCTTACATTGACTGTGTTCAGGATATCAAAAAGGTCCTGCCCCGAGTGACTGGCAGATGTCTGACCCTGTAGTAGGCTGGTGGGAGGTGGCAGCAGGGGTTAGATTTGGTGGGCTTGCAGACTATCTATCAAAGATGCCATTTCTTTATTGGCTTTCAAACTTGGCAAGCTTCAAGAGTGAACTTTCTCAAGAAAATAGAAGTCCCAGCTGTACTCTCGAGTAAACTGAGTAACCTGGACACTTCAAATGTATACAAACTGCAAGGAACTTGTGGGCATGAGTTGGATGTGAAAGTTCATGCCTATAATACCAGCACTTGGGAGGCTGAGTAAAGAGACTCACGATGAGTTCAGGGTCAGCCTGGGGTGTGTAATGAGCTCCAGGGCAGCCTTGACTATTGTGTTAGAGCCTGTCTCAATGGAAAAACAAAAAGAAAACAAACCCCACTGAGGGTGTGGAGTCAGCATCTGGCTGCTAAGACTATTTCATTTTCTGTAAAATCACATCTAAAAACCAATTCCTCAACAGAGAATTCTATGTATCTAAAGTGGGCACGTTGTCAAAGATTTTGCTGTCATTGGGAGTGCCTCTGAGACTGATGGGGCTTTAACACTTCAGTTACCTCACAGTTCTCTGCTTGTCAAAGAAATTTAAATTCTCTAGAAAAGTTCCACACAGCACTGTGCCGTTGGAGACTGAAGAGTTGTTGGCAAACGGAGTGTGAGCGAAGAGCGGGTGGTATTTGTTCTGCCCGCCCCTCCACGGCCACTCTTGTAACTCCTGGAGCAAGAAGTTTGGGGAGACTCAGAACTGTTTCTGCTCATGGGCTCTTGAGCTCCAACAGGGACCTGGAACATGTCCATGCCCAGGGGTTAACAAGGTTTTAAAGTGAACTGTTAGGGGAACAAAGGGGGTCAACAGAAGTGAGGAGGGGTGGAAAGGGGGACTGCAGAGGTCTGGGGGAGGACTAAGGTCCATATATGATACACACTGGTATGAAATGTCCTTATGGAACAAGTACCATGTGCCATGCATTATATAAAATGCACATATTTCAGCCAGTTAAAAAATGATCTAAAGAACTTCAAGAGCAGAGTGCATGGTGGGGAATATGGGGAATACGCCCTTTAATCTGGTGAGGCACACCAGGGGCAATGATGGGGCAAGCATGGTCGTTCGGGCAAGACTTGGGGGATGAAGTGAAATGTCAGCTCCATCCCCAGCATGCAGCAGGGTGCGTCCAGTGTAGAAGAGTCCCAGGGAGAGCCACCTGAACAGTGTGGGAGGGGAAAGGTAGGAGGGAGCACCCAGGGCAAAAGGGATCCTGTGGGGTTGGAGTCACAGTGTCTGGGGGGTCACACCATCTGGGCATGCAGATGACACCAGAAGTCTAGGAACAAAGAAAGCTTATTTCTTCTCGGACTCCATCATTCAATAGTCACTCATTGATCAGCGATTTGACCCAGATGCTGAGGGGTGTCAGAAGACACTGTCCTCATTTGAGAGGAGCTCACTATTGCGTACAGGAGACATAGAAATGGAGGATCACACTACAGATAGGAACTACAGTGTGTGGTGGCAACCCAAGGGGGCATGGACACACAGGTCACTTCACAGAAGAGGTGAGGAGTGGCTGAGGTCTACATAGTCACCATCTGTTCAGAAGAACATCCTGTTGGCTTATAATTCTGGAGGAGCCCTATATGTATTGGTTCAAGGAACCTGGTAGATTCAGGATGCTGGAGCTAGCAGGGCATGGTGGGAATTGTTCTACAGGAGAGGCAGGCAGGAAGTTGCAATAAGGAAGCAGCACGGTTGTGTTTGTTTTTAGGTAAGAGCTCAGGAAATGCTGTGAAGGAGGGTGTGATGTTAGAACAAACCAGGGCAGGGACCTAGCCAGCAAGAAGGGTCCTGTGAGCATCCTGGTGGTGAGTAAGATGGGTTTTGGAATGGATCCTGGTGAGGGGTGGAGAGGTTTCTGAGAGTGCTGTTTCCACTGTTTCCAGAAGAGGCGCTTTGACTCCCGTTCCCGTGAGTGTCCCACCGAGGGCCAGCTCAGGTCCATTTCCTTCACCCGTGACCCTTCTCCTCTACAGAAGCTGAAAGGGACTTCCACAGCAATGAGGCTAAAGCAAAGCCCACGTGGGCTCACAGCACACATGACTTCCTTGTGCTCTTGACTTGCTCAGAGGGGTTCTTGGAGACTGATCTCTTCTTACTTCCCTCTTGACTCTGTATGATGAGGTGAGGCCTTCATCTGTCTGCATGGATACCCCTTCATACACATGTGAGCATGCTCACGCATGAGATGATGGTTCTTATTCTACTGTAGAGGTCTTTCTAGCAAGCCTTGGGTACCTAGTGGTCATCATAGGAAGGGGACATGTATGGGCTTTGCCTCCTGGACAAGGGCAGTGTTTAGCCTCTTTCACAGAAGGGACATCAAGGTAGCAAGCTTGACAGTGCTGTTGAAGGACTGTGAGAGGGAACTGGGTGCTCTCAAGGGTGTCTGCAGAGCAGTTTGCTGTGAGCGGGCTGTAGAAGGGAGCTGTTGGTCTGCCTTTATCTTCTTGGGTGCAGAGGGCTTGCTAGAGTAACTTAGATTTCATCTGTCTTGGGTGGGATTTCCCCTTCTGGTACCTTACCTGCAAAGACTTTTCAGTCCTAGAGTGTCTCCACCTCACCGTAATGTGATGGGTGTAGAAACTCAGTTGAGCTTGGTCCTGGGCACAGCTGGGTCAGAAGCTGCTGTCCTATGAGGAAAAAACAAGATGAATCTTCCCCATTCACTAGACCCAGTGTTCACATACACACCCCATCAGCTTCAGCATTAGAAGGCTCCCACTAAAATACTACTTGTGTCTGAAACCAACAGCATTTCTTATCTTGGAGGAGGATATTTCTTCTTATAGCTCAAATGGAAATATTGGACCCATCTGCTATTTCTTCCTGCATAATGGCTACCTGTTTGGATTGGGACTTTGTACAGGGCTGATGTGAGACCTGTGGACAGGGCTGATGTAGGACCTCTGTATGGGGTAGCAGTCCATTAACAGCTGATATCTGGAGTAGATGACCAGGCTGTAGAAGCCAAGACCAAGGAGGGCTGGCATGTGCACCTAAGCCAGGAGTAGAGACTTGCCTGGAAGGAAGGTGGCTCACTGGAGACTCAGAGCTGGGAACAGGTACGTGTTAGGTGCACAGAGGACAGATGGAACCAAACGAACTGTCTACATTTGAATGTTGCTGGGACCTAGCTGGCTTGGGTTCGTAGGCATGCTTTCAGCATTGGGCCCATCTGCTGTTTCTTCCTGCATAATGAATGGCTGCCTGTCTGGGTTGGGTTGTAACCCAGGAGTTGCCATAGTTATCAACTGGGAGAGCTCAAACTGACACATGAAAAGTGCTTTGTCTCCTGTCCTTGACATAACTAACCACCTACCAGCAGTGGAGCTCTGTGGTGTCAGCCCCCCATTTGTTCAGCCTCTTAATGGGGGGGCCTGTCCAGACAGGTGGATGGAGTGCTGCTTCCCTGTATTTTATGTCTAAGTTTGTCTTGGTGTGAAGGATTCTACACCCTCTTTCCCTCCCTACAAAGGAGATGAGTATTTTGCTCACCTGTCATGACTTTACAAGCTGCTGAATAGCACTTGTTGAGTTTGATGCTACATAACAGGCCTTGCCTGGAGAAATATCCTTTCCTGCTTTCTGATGCTTCTGTGTCTGCCGTCTCTCTGCCTGTGACCCGTCTCTCCCTCTGCATAAACGGCCTGAACAATTCCTGAAAACATTGGTTCCCCTTTTAGTTTTCCCAAAGCACACGTATCCTTGAGTGCAGTATAACTTTCTCCCTTTCCTGATCAGTTCCTTTCTTAGTCCCTGGTCACTCAGCAGGGCCTGTGGGGGAGGGGACAGGACACAGCCAGCCTCATCATCTGCATATACATGGTGGCGCTGGTAGAGACAAGGTGATTGTTGTGACAGTGGGACATCTAACAACACAAGAGGGACCATTTCCAGTCCCAGCCATGTCCTGTGTAACACAACAATCCATATTAACGAGACTCACTTCTCTTCCCACAAAGGATTACATTTAGAGAGTTCAGAAATGGAGCTTTTAGTTTTAGGGCTTTTCAGTTGTGTGACATTTATGACTTTAGCTTCTCTCTTTGTTTAAAGATTTACTTTTGCTTCTTCTTCATATGTGTGTGTGTGGGATATGTGTATGTTTTGTGGGTACTGGCAGAGGACAGAAAAGGATGTCAGATCCAGTGGTGCTGGAGTTACAGGTGCTTGTGAGCTGCCTGATGGAGGTGCTAGGAACCGAACTCAGGTCCTCTGCAAAGCCTCTAAGCAGTCTCTCCAGCCCTCTGGGGTCTCAGTCTTCTAGAAGCAGGCATAGGATGCAAAACGGAGAAGTCACCAGTCCTGAGCTTTCTGTTTTGGCTAAATTGTACAAAAATAAATTTGGCTCAAGATGATGCCTTACTCTACACTGGTGACTAGTTTAATAGGTTCTGCATCTTGTGACTTTTCCCGTGGAGCTATAAAAAACACATCTATTTATCCCAGATAGGGCACTGACACACCAAAGAAAGAAGAGCATTCAAGGCCAGTTAGCTGAAAAAAAAAAAAAATGAGTTTACTAAAGTTGCTCAGCAGAACACAGGGGATTAAAAGGCAGCCACACAACTATAAAGTTCCTTGGGCAACTTATGCACAGCTATACCACTGTAGACTACCACCTTAGCCAACTGTTGCTTCTTACCTAACCCCAGGGAGGGGCGGGGCCTGGAGATGATCCCGCCTCCCTCCATGAGGGGTGTTGATAGGCACTTACTTCAGCCAAGCATTGTTTCTTGTAGAACCCCAGGGAGGTGGGAGGGGGCTGGAGATGATCCCACCTCCCTCCACGAGGGGATGTTGATAGGCACAGTCTCATAAAGGTCTCCTGTGGATGGCCATAGGTGCTCTGATTTAAAATGGCAAAGGGCATGTAAAAGGAAACATCTACGCAGCGCTCTGATGTGAATCTTACCCAAGACTAAGTGGGAGGCAGACAGCCAAGTGCCTGGGTTTAAAGCAAAGCCACACTAACCATAAAAATAACTGCACCGTTAAGAGCAGCCCCACCTTGGCTACCCGAAGTCATGGAAACTGGTAGAAGACACTTGATAGTCGCTGGGGTTCAGGTTAAGAACCCCTGTGACTTTAATCTTAATTGTCAACTTGACTGATCTGGAATCAAGAAGAGATGGGCCTCTGGGCAGGTCTGTGAGATTGTTCTGTGAGAATGAACTGAGGAGGGAAGGCCCTCTCCAGGAGCGGGCGATACTTCCGGTGGCAGTCCCCGTGTAAGGATATTGGGGCGGGGGAGGACTACTGCCTCTCCCGGCCCACCTTTGCTCCTGACTGGTGAATGAATCTACACCTTTGCTGCATCCGGTATCTTCCGTTGTTGATATTGGAAGCCAGCTTCTTCAGCCTTCCAGTGTAGACCCAAGGCCAGCTGCTTTCCAGGAATCCTTCAGAGCTTCCTCACCAGATGGGCACTGCTGAGACATCCAGTCTCATGGGCCGAACAGCTAACAGATCCTCAGCCTCTCGAAGGACCAGACATCCACTGTTGGACTACCCAGCTCCTGTCATCCTAAGCCCTCAAACAGATCCTGCCTCATAATATACATTCATCCTATTGTTCTGTTCTCTAGAGAATCCTACCTGATGTAGGACCTGAGTACAGGGGTGTGTACAGACAGGGCTGTGCACAGGGCTGATGTAGGATTTGTGGACAGGGCTGTGGACAGGGCTGATGTAGGACCTCTGTATAGAGTAGCTCCTAGGGGAACCGAGGTCTACTTCCCTAGTAGTTGATTCCGATTTAGAGACTCAGAGGAGCACACTGTGGTTTTATTGGTGAGCATTGTCCTGGACCAGCAGAGCTACCATGGAATATGCTAGAAAAATAAAATCAGAGATCTGGTAATAGGACTCATCAGTCTTTACAGGCCTTCTGGATGCTTCTGATGCATTTTAAATTTTGAGACTCATGGAGTAGGTGATGTAGTCTTACAGGGCACATGAACCAGCAGAAAAAAAGAGTACTCTGTTAGGGATTGTCACATCAGTCCCCTCATCCCCAGCTACAGAAATGACTGGAGCTTGGTTGTCACACACATGCAGAACAAGACTAATGTAATCAATTCTACATGTCATTTTTTTCTGATTTATTTTAAAATTATTTCAAAATATGGGGGTGTATGTGTGCATGAGGGCTGGTGCCCAGGGAGACCAGAGGCTCTGTTCTCCCTGGAGCTGGACTTACAGACTGTTTTGGGTCACCCAAGATGGGTGCTGGGAAGCAAACTCAGGTCCTCTGAGAGAGCAGTGCACACTCTTAACCACTGAACCATCTCTTCAGCTCCTAAGTTCTTTATTAGTACATATTTATTACACACACGTAACAGTATTATCATGGCATTTCACACATGTGCACACTGTACTTGGATCATACTTACCCCTATGTCTCTCTTTCGTTCTCTGCCTCTCACTGATCCCCAGCCTCTTTCCAGACACTCCTTACCTTTCTCTTGTCTCTTGTTTGTTCTTGTGGCCCAAAGAGTTTCATTAGGTTTGCTTATGTGAGCATGGGTGATGGGTATTTACAGGAGCATGAGCGCCTTACGAATGACTACACCATGGAAAAAAATCTCCCTCTTCCTCACCAACTATTAACTGCCAATGAGTCCTCAGGGTGGAGTAGAGTGTTGATAGCCAAATCTTATGTGGGACTCTTTGCAGACATTCCCGGCTGTAGTGGGTTTATTCCTTCAATGGACATGGCATGCCCAGAAGACTGTATTCCTTCATCTTGTCCATTCTTTCTAGCCCCTCTTATGCAACACTCCCTGAGCCTTGGAGGAGGTGACATAGGTGTCCCATTTAGAGCTGAGCACTCAACACTCACTTATCCTCAGCTGTGGGACCAGTTATGAGTCTCTGTCATAGCTCTCAGAGGAGCTACTCTGACTAAAACTGAGAGCAGTGCTAATCTACAGACAGAACATAGATGTTTAGAAAGCAGTTTGATGGACCCAACATGTTCATTTACCCAAGTAACAGCAGCATCCTCCCCATTAGAGTCTATATCCCCTGCAGTCACAGGCCTTTGGCCAGATTTATAGAATCAGATATGAATTCCCTCCTGTGGATCGGGCCTCGAATCCCATCAGGGAGTGGATACTTAGCCCAGTGACAGTCTTGCCACGAATGTACCAGTGGGCACTCTTGCCTGGAAAGCAGTAGTGTGACACACAGGGTCCTTAGCTGAGTAAGACTGCTGATGACTTTTCTTCCTCACAAGACTGCATAGTACCTTCTGGGCTAAGAAAGCTAGCCAGCAGGGAGGAAGCTTCTAACTCAGTCCCAAAGGTGCGTGGTGTCTTCAGCAACACATCTGGTCTGAGGTGCAGCCAAGGGTAATGGTAACAGCATATACTGCTTTGGGTGGCTCAGGGGTGGCATGTCTTTTGACAAACTCTAAGAAAGGGCTCATTTTCTTCAAGGATAAATATGGTCTATTAACTATATAGTGAAGAATGAAAGACCCAAGAAGCAGGAGTACAACATAGCAGAACTTACTAGATGCAATGAAAACAGCAACAGAATTAAAAACATCATCTTGAATTATTTTATCATTAAAAATTAATGAAAATAGGGGCCCCAGAGATGGCTCAGAAGTCATGAGCGCTTGCTTTTCTAGAGGACCAGCATTTTATTCCCAGCACCCACATTACAACTCAACTGTCTGTAACTTCAGTTCCTGGGGATCTCACTCCCTCTTCTGACCTCCACAGACATTAGGCATGCAAGTGGTGAACAGACCCACATGCAGGTGAAATGCCTATCTATACACATCAGATAAAATAAAAAAAAAAAAACCCTTTACAAAAAGAATTAATGAAAACAAGTAGGTTGAATTTCAGTTCAAAAACTCAGAAATAAGAGTTAAAAGAGCCCCAGAAAAGGAAGGTTGAGGTAACTAAAAAAGGTAAAAGCAGAATTTAATAGGTTCTTTAACAGTAAAGTGCAGAGTAATTAGTAAGCAGAGCTGTGATCCAGGGTTTGATGTGTTCCCCTGTACCTCCTTGCTCAAGTTTATCCTTAGACTTCCTTCAGGGTCTCAAGGACAGAATCGATGACATGGACTCTCTTATTTCTTGTGTGTTCCCCCTCTGACGTTGTGTCTGAAATGGTTGCTCTCGAGCTCGCTGGCACAGCCCCTGGGATGTCTTAAGCCTTTCATGGTTCTTGCCACTCTTCTGTCTGGCTGAAGCGGATCCTCCAGTCCTGAGAGAGATGCTTTCAGAACCACAGTGCAGCCGAAGATGACTCACTTGTTTAACAGTCCCGGGTGGGGGGTATAGCTTCCTTTGGGACTTTAAAAGCCATTCTCTCCTTCATTTTATGTCATGGGTGTTACTCCTGGGGAATTTGATGACAGTTCTCATTTTTTATAGGCAATTTTTTTTTTTTACTCAATGAAAACTTCTAGAACCTTTTATTAGTCCTTATAGACCTAAAAGTTCACGTTAATAGTCCCATTATCATGCATTTCATACTAGTCCATTTCTCATTCATTTCACATTAACACCGCTTTTCTCAATTGCTGCTTCCTTACTACAGCTGCCAAAAGTGTGTGTCCTTCAGCGCGGGGCCACCCCACTTCTAGTCTCTGAGGCTATACGTGTTGAAGCTGCTGATAGATTTAGATTTGTTTCCCCTGATGTCTTATATCTTTTTGTTTTTAAAATCATTTTAGATGAGTTCACTGAGTTTACCTTTCAAATTTGTTTTGTCTTTTCCATTTCATACGGTGCGTGCATGTGTGTGCATGTATGTTTAGTTCCCAGAATTTAGCTCCTGTCTTTTATTGTGAAGCAGCACGTTATTTTAGGATTGTCTCAATCATTTAAATATATCACATAGGGTTTTGTCTTATTTGAATTCTCCATCCATTCCTCAGCTGTCTGCTTTCTCTTCCCTATGGCTGTCTTTCCCTGAGTTCCCTGTGGATGTCTGTTAGTGGCCCCAGACAGTGGGAGTCCTGACTGCCATCTCTGGGTATTTGTGGAGGGCATGGCACCCATGAAACTTCCGTTTACAGTCAGCAGCTTGAAGCTCCCCCTCCATGCTGCCTCCTAAGTGCCCTGATGTTTCCCTTCATCTGCCACGTCTCCTCAGTTCATTCACCCAGTTTATTGGTACATTTCTTGATGGTTAAGAATCTGCAATGCAAAATGTGGGCTGGTAAGGGGAAGGGGGGTGGGCCTGTCTCCACTGAGAAGCCAGGGGTGTCCTTCTGCTCTCTGCATTTCCAGTCCTTCCCAGCCACCCAGTTGGGTTCTTCCTGGGTCCCAGGCCGCTCTGAGTACTCTGGACTCCACCCTGGGTTCCAGCGTTTCCAGGCATTGGCCCAGGCGGTCCTTTCTCTTTTCCAGGCAGGGGTGCCGCTGCCCTTAGGTGCACAGTATACTCTGCTTTCTTCTGTTATGGTTATGTTTATATCTCGCTATTTGCTGTCATTTCATGTGGCTTTACACATCTCTTATAGGATAATAAACATCCTTTGTGGCATATCGGTCTTCTAAATTGATGTTTCGGGTGAGCATACGGAGTGATGGACTCCGATGGCACTTCCTGCTTTGTTCTGTCGTCCCCTTCCTGCTTTCCTCCGCATCCCCACTCCCTTCGGCTGCCCCCTTCCTCTCTCCTTGCTGCCCTTTTTCTTTCCTAGAGCCCCACTTCCTGCCTTAATTTCACGTATACTCCACTCTTCTCTAGCTTCAGGTACTTCTTAAAGCAGTAGAGCACGCACTAATGAGTACAGGCACCAAGCGCTCCACAAGTCACCTTCAGGGTTTGAAGTCTGGCCCCCGGATGGTACAGATAGAAGCCATCTTCTGATTTCCCTCCTCACTCCCTGGCTTGGCCTATGGGTGGGGCTTCTTGCCCTTCTTCCCTCACTGTACACATCCACGTTGACCTACCACACCTGTCTTCTGAAGCTGTGCTCTGTGGTGCGTATGAATCCCATCCAATTCGGAACTCACCCAGCTTTAGTGAGATTTTTTCCTTCCACGACCACCACTGGCAGAGGGCTGGTGGTACCTGAGGGGGCTTGTGAGTCAGGTGAATGTCCTGCTGCTCTAGAGCCAGTGGGTCTATATGGAAGTTCCATGCCTGGTCTGGCCTGCAATGTGACTGGCCTCAGGCACACAACTTAGAATGGAGACGATAGCGGTGTTTTATGGGGTTGTTGTATTTGGTATATGGATGGTGTGTATAATCGGGGGAGAACACTGGCTGGTGTGCCGTCAACAGCGATACCCTGTATGCCAACAGGTACGCTCTGCTGCCAATGGTACAATGAACAGCCCCGGGAAACCCCGAATCAAAGGCTCAGCTGAGTTTAGAACCCAGAGCTGGTGCTGAAGCTCATATTCCTGATCTCTTGACCTCTTCACTGCTGTGTAGCCACCCTGGACTTCCTACTTCTGTGTCACCAGAGCCCGTTCAGACACTTTGCCCTTCTGCCTCAGCCTCAGCTTCTCTTTCTCTGCAGTTTTTGTCTTTGGCTTCACTGGAGTAAGGGGAAGGGGAAGATATCCCCTATGTCATGCCATTCCACAGGCTGTTGGCTCTCGTCCTTGGTCATGTGGCCTCTTCTCTACTGCCTGGAGCTAGAGGAGCTGAGAATTACCACTGCAGCAGGGGCTATGGCCAGGGACCATGTTTGGCAGGCACCCTCTTGTCCAGCGAGGCATTGAAGATCAAAAGCGGATCTCATAGTTCACCCCAGGCTTTGAACAGATATGTATGAGATGGAGGAAATGAATTTCACATGTGAGGGATGCTGGGTGTGTGTCTTTGGAATCTCAGGCTGTAGTTGAAGGGAAACTGAGTTTGAGCAGCCATCCAAGCCAGATGCGCTCACCCATTACAGAAGCTGCTCCCTTTCCTCGAGGGCAGGAGGTGCACTGAGTGTCCTAATCAGTCAGGCTGGGTCTCAGAAAGGGTTAAGTGACCACCAGTTTTGATTCATTCCATTTTCCCCCCAGTCACTCACTTAACAGGATCTGGAGGATCTGCCAGGTCTAAGAGGAGGCAGAACCGGCCCGTCACCCTGTCATGTATTGGGGTGATTCACCAAAAAGGAAATCAGAGAATTAAATGTGTCCAGGAGAGAGGAGGTGGGAGTGGGGGTGAGGAGAGACAGAGACAGAGGTGAGAGGAGTGTGTGTGTGTGTGTGTGTGTGTGTGTGTGTGTGTGTGTGTGTGTGAAAGACAGAGAAAAAGGGAGAGGGAGAGGGAGAGGGAGAGAGATCTGGTAATTATCATTGGTCATCAACATGGTGGTTAGTAGCTAGCTAGCAAACTAGGTTTGATGCTGGGATGCAGCAGTTCTGTGGCCATGGATTAGTCCCTTGTATTTAAAGTGGTGTAATAATTTAATTCCTGGAGGGATTTTCCAAGAATCAGTGATAACAGTTCTCTGGTCTGGTGTGGGGTGTATTACTTCCAGGCAGTGCTTTCCCTGGTCACTCTGGCTTTTACTTTACACTCATTAAGCAACTTTCTGATGGGTCCTTTGCTTCCCTGAGGCCGTGGTTCAGGACAGAGTGTTGTGAGTGGCCAGTGTGAAATCACCTGTGAGCTGGATCGGCCATGGTAAATGGACAAATCAAGTCACCTGTCAGCATCTGGGCTGGTAAATCTGGCCGCATGAAGAACTTCCTCAAGTAAGACCCAGGTTCCATCTCTTCCTGGGATGCTCGGATCAGAGGACTATGGTGGTACATAACTCCTGTTGGGTGCCATTTACTCACAAGGCCAACTTGAGCAGGGCAGCCTGTCTGGCTCTGATGCTCTTTAGCAAGGGCCCTAGGGTGGGAGCTGAGGGGGGCTGCTGAAACAGAGAGGCCAGGGAACAGATGCCCAGGTCTGGACTCTTATAGGCTTACACCTGACAGGAGGTGAAGCTGGCCTGAGCTAAGGTGGGTCAATAGGTTTAGAGGACCTGGGAATGTGTGGAGCTAGGGTTATTGCTTTTGTGACTCTAGAGATGCCCCAGGACAGCTCTCTTGTTTCTCACTGTGAACCACTAGCCCTGTTGATATGCTCTGGGTGGGTAGGATAAGACCTGGGTCCCATTCACCACCCTAGTGGACACAATGCAGGGTGGGCCTCCCCAGTGGCTCTATCATAGCTTTCTAGTGCTTTGATAAAACCCACTACACAATAGTAGTCTCAAGTGTGCCCAGGCATGGCTTGTGCGGGGCTATACACCCGGTGTGTATTCATCAACTTTAATAGACCCCAATGTTTGAAACAATGCCTTAATTTTTTTTTTTCTTTTTAGCGTCTGCACAGAAGTGTGGCATTGTGTGGCAAATGGAAGTGTTACTACAATGCCTGTGAATCAGGGCCCTAAACTACGTTTCAATTACCCTTCTATTATCCAGCTGGTATTTAAGCGTGTTTATTATTCAAATCAGCAGTGAATGTGCTGCTGTTGTGTAAACAACTGTCAATTGCTGAAACAATGATTAGGAGGCACTGTCCCTTTCAGGTATACTTAGGGTACTTACACCCCAGCCACTTGTATTTAAATATCATGTAAACACAATGCCTGAGTGACTACTTTCACTCCTGTTCCCGGCGCGGCATGCCAATTCTATTACATTAAGAGGGAAATCTATTAAATTTTTCATTTATACACATCCGAACACTGTTCTTACCCATTGTGTCATTAAGGCTCAGATTAATAGAATAGATATGCTGAGAGATACAGTGTGTGTTGAAAAAGCCTGTTCAGGAATAAAAGCCGATTTCTCACCATTATTTGGGGGTGTTGGAAAGCTTTCATGCAAACAATGCGAAGAAAATTATTTTCTGAATCAAAAGCACGACACGGAGAAAAGGAAAAGTTGGCCCCCAGAAAGAACAATCTTGAACCCTTATTAGCTCCATTACCGATTCAGGGTAGAAAAAGGGGCTGGGGCGGTGCTAGAAAACAGGACATTTGTAAAATGACTGTGTTATTTTTTGAAGATTCTTTGCTGTCCCCGGGACGTGTGTGTGTGTGTGTGTGTGTGTGTGTGTGTGTGTGTGTGTACACCTGTGAGTGCATGTGTATGCCTACGTTTGTGTGTAAGTGTGTGTGTGTGTGTACATGCATGGGTGTCCATTGTGTGTGTGTGTGTGTGTGTGTGTGTGTGTGTGTGTGTGTGGTGTGAGTGTGTATGTGTGTACTTCTGTTGGGACACGGTTTGTGAGTTGCTAGGCTGAGTTTGGGCTTGTCACTAGACTGTGCTCCAGAGAGTGAGTTTTGGCTCTGCCATTAAGCTCTAGTTCTCACATGCAAAAACCAGATGCATTTTCCAGTCCTCAGGGCTGTGTAAAGGTGAATGCTTGTGATCCCAGCCACGGTGTCACTACCAGGGATTTGTGAATTTTCTCAGGTATGTTCTCGGGGTCAATAATTTCTTTTCGGTTGATCTCAGCTGTTGACTTACAAATCATATCTGCTGTGTCTATTTTGTCTGATGACAAAGGTCGTGAGTACTTGAGAAGGAAGTAGTCATAGGCTTTGGTTTGAGACTGAGCACACAGGCTTAGCCAATTCACAGATGGAGGCCTGAGCTGACCCCTGCATCTGGGGATTTAACCAGTGGTGGATGATGCCAAGCAGTTTCCGACGTGACGAACTCAACCTGCAGTCTTTCCAGAACAACACAGCACAGCTTTTCCCTTGTAGTATAAATGACCCAGAGATGACTTCAAATGTAAGAGCAGGTGTGTAAGAACGAGCTTAGGCCACGTGGAAGCCCCGTGCCTTCTTAAGTAGCCCTGAATTTTAGAATCTGCAGGGTATCCTGGAACCTGTCCCCTAGGGTACCCAGCGGATAGGGACAACTAAAGACTACTCAGTCATGCCTTCCAAGTGAGCAGTGGAGTACTGTGACCTCATGCTGGGGATGATGTAACTAGCATACAAAACACTGCCTCTAAATGACTTTAAAATATAACATCCTTGGTTCTGTAAGTTATCCTCTCAGTGAGGGTACTATATAATTGATGATACAGCTTGAGGACATATTGAGAGGGAGGTATATTTAAGAATTATGCCACAGGACTAGTAAGGTGGCTCAGTGGGTAAAGGTACCTGATGACGTAAGCTCAGGCCCCGGGACCCTTATGGGGGAGGGAGAAGAATGATTCCCACAAGTTGTCCTCTGATCTCAACGTTGCTGTGGCATGTTCCCCCCAGTCTTTCTCAAATAAATAAGTGTAAAAAATTAAAAATTAATGATGTCAGGATATTAGGCATGTCCCTGACTTTTCCTGGCAGGCCTGTACATGGGATCATACTTTAAATCAGGTCACATGACTAAAGGCTGAATCTAGGGAAGGCCCAAAGAAACAAAAGGTTGGAAAGCCATGACCTGAGGTCTCCTTATACCTTTCTTTGGAGGTTTCTCATTGCTTCATCTTTAAAGAAAAAGTTGATCTTTTTTTCATCCTATTTATAAAAGTAGAATCCTCCAAGGCAAGTGAACTCAATAGTCAGAAAACACAGTAGGTAGAAATCAAACTTTACATATTAGATAAGTAATGAGTAGTTCGTTTTTCAAAATAATTACTCTGGAATGGAAAGGTTGGCCAGATTCCTAGCCAGAAACCTGTGTGTATGTGAGTTCATTCATTGATGCCTTAACTAGGGATACTTGCTGTTCAACTCCACACAACTGTTCCACTTCACACAACTCCAGTTTCTGAGCAGAGACGCGGGCTATCAGCAGAGTCAAATAATGACATTTGGCAGCTACCTTTATAACTGCAGCCCAGTAAGTGCTAGATCTTAGTTGTTAAATGGTACGCAGCAGGGGCTGGAGAGATGGCTCAGTGGGTAAGAGCACTTGCTGCACAAGGATGAAGACCTGAGTTCAACTCCCCAGCACCCACATAAAACTTGGAGAGTGCGCCTGTAACCCTAGCGCTGTCATGGTTAGACAGAGACAAGAGAATGAGTGGGACTTGAGAGATGCCAGTCTATCTCCAGGTTCCATGAGAGACCCTGTCCTGGGGAACAGGGTGGAGAGTCATAGACAACCTCTTTTGGCCTTCATGTGTACATGTATGCACCCACCTGCATGCCACATACCACAAACAGATTGCATGCACATACACACAAAATAAATAACAGTTTAATGAACTTTAGAGTGCTCTGACCTGCAGTAGACATCACTCAGGCATTGCAAACCAGCACATGAAAACTGTTTCTATGTTTTACATAACCAATGTCTATTCTGACGTCCCAGGATCCCCGTCGTCATCTTCAGCTTGTTTACGGCCGTAGATGCCTTTCTTTCATTGAATGTACTAGTAAGTTTGTTGGTTTATGTACACATCAAGCAGCAGATGCTTAGTCTCATTCCCCTCTGGGCAGTTATTCCATTGTCTCTTATCTTGGATTGTCTGTCTCCTAGGAGCTTTTTGGGGTCCTTCTTGTACAATGGGGAACTGACTCATGTACTGGTATTTGAACACCCTCATTCCACCTCTTAGTGTGGTGCCCAGTGACCGCAGCACTGGCTTTTCATTCATAGACTCTCTTGTCTCCTTAACCTTGCATGCATGTTTCTGTCTGTAAACCTATCACCCCCAGTATTTTCCTTTGGGAATCCCTAGTGCTGGTCACCAGATCCTGAATTCTTATGGCACAACCTTCCGTAGCCCCAGATGCCTGACTGATTTTACCTAAAGACTAGATGCACGTATACCCTTGTCACATGAGCTCATTTGGTGGTAGTAAGTGCCCTGGAGTGTGATTTGTTATTGATGGAAAATCTATAGAGTTTCTGCAGACACCTGTTCCCCCTTGGCGGTCTGATGCTGTGAAACTCCAGGCTGCTTCCCAGGCTGATATTTGTTCTCTGTGGTTTGGCTAAATGGTCTGTCATGGCTAGTTTTTGTCAACTAGACACAAGCTAGAGTCATTTGAGAAGAGGGAACCTTAACTGAGAAAATGCCTATGAGATTGTCCTGTGGGGCATTTTTTTGATTAGTGGTTGATGTGGTAGGGCCCAACCTATAGTGGGCAGTGCCATCTCTGGGCAGGTGATCCTAAGAACACAGACTGAGCAAGGATGGTGAACCAGCCAGTAAGCAGCATGTCTTCATGGCCCCTGCATCAGCTCCTTCCTCCAGGTTCCTGCCCTGCTTAAGTTCTTGCCTTGGCTTCCTTCGGGATGGATCAGGGAGTGTAGGATGAATAAAGCCTTTTCTCCCCACCTTGCTTTTGGTCATATTTTTTCCATTACAGCAATATAAACCCTGACTAAGACATGTCCCCTCAAAGACCTCCACGAGAAGGCTTGCTCTCCTTCCTCTGGTGAGACTCAGTAGGGGGGAGTTATGTCACTGCGGACAGGCACGCGTGGAGACCTGGATCGCTCTCTTTCTCTTCTGTCTCCTCTGCTGCCTCTGCTCGCATGGGTGTCTATCGACCTCCAGGGCCAGCCTCAGCAATGGACCCAAACCTCAAGAATGGAGCTGAGGTAAATCTTTCTTCCTTTTAAGTTAATGCCAGTGGGTATCCCAGATATTTTGTTGCAGCAAGAGCAGAGTGGCAGACACAGAAAGGCCCTTTCTTCCTGCCGCCTGTTGGTGGAGCTTCGTGGCTCTGTCTTGTTAGGATCTGTCATTCTTCAGTGTCCCAAGCTCAAGGCTTGCTTTTTCCTTGGACTCATTCTGCTCTTTGACTCCACCCTGTAATCGTGTGAGTTTATGGGACCCACTGTTGTAATGCCAGTTCTCATGTGTACCCAACGTTCCACCTTTACCAGATGCTATCCAAAGCTGTCCTTACCTACCAAACATTGTCTGTGTGTGCAAGTGTGTGTGCGTATGTATGAGTGTATATGTGATTGTATATTCATATGCATATATGTGCATGCATGTATAAGTGTGTGCATACATGTGTTTGTGTGCATGCATGTGCGTATATGTATGAGTGGGGTCCATGTATATCCATACATATACATGTGTATGCATGCATGTATGAATGTGTACATTTGTACATATACATGCGTATGTATATGTGAAGGCATGTATGTGTGTGCCTTTTTCTTCTGTGACTATTTTGATGCTCAGGTTGGGGCTGAGGTTGAAGGGAATTAACACTCACCAGGCCAGCCAATATGTATTGCATAGTTGCTGTGTGCAGAGTTTGGTGCCTGGTGTTGGGAAAGTGAACGGCTCCCTTCCACTAGAGGAATTTCCGAAACGGAGTGAATTTAAACAAGAGATAAGGAAAGGGGCCAGATTTGGATCCATAGAGCTAGACATCAAATGAATAATGTACTGGTAGAAAATGGAGCTTTGAAATGATATTAACAAGAAAAACTTCAGTTACAAGATAAACAAATCCATTAGGAATGTTCATATGTTGGGGAAATGCCATTTTTGTTGAGAATTTCATTAATGAATATAATATGTTTTGGTCAAATCCAACTCACCATCTCCTCCCCCCGTTTTCTCTCCTATTCCTCCCGTACACTTTTCACTTCTGACTTTATGTGCTCTTAAAATAAAAACAAAACAAAACAAAAAACCCCAAGTGCATTTAGTGATGCCTGTGTGCACGTGGATGTAGGATCACCTACTGGAGCACGGGCTCAGGGGCTACATCCCTAGAGAAAACTGACTGTCATCCCCCTGCAGCCTTCAGTTGTCTGTAGCTTCTCAGTGAGGGGGTGGGACGCTATGAGCCCTACCAGGCTGGATTTTGCTGGCTTGATCTGCGGGTCTTGTGCATGTAGCCATAGCTGCTACGAGTTTGTGTGTGTGACGGCCCTTCATGCCCAGCAAATAGTTTCACTTCAGATGTCCACTACTTATGTTTCTTACCATCTTTCTGCCCCAAGTCCATGATGATCCTTGAGCCTTGGTGTGTGTGTGTGTGTGTGTGTGTGTGTGTGTGTGTGTGAGAGAGAGAGAGAGAGAGAGAGAGAGAGAGAGAGAGAGAGAGATGTCTCATTTAGACCTAAGCATTGTGTAGGCTCTTCTTCTCTGCAGTCTGACAAATTGTGGGTCTTTTCATTAATATTCCACGGCAAGAAGAAGCTCCTTTGGAAATGTCAGTTTTAGAAATAGAGACGGATACCGACTGACACCAAACTCCACAGCTGCAGGCTGCTCCCTCGACAGGTTCTGAGAGTCTGTGGGTGGTCTTACAGAGGGTGGTCTCTCCACAGGTGAGGAGGCCCTGCCCCATGCTCTGCTCCTGCAAGCTGAGGCCATGTCCAGGAGTCAGGCACCATAGGGCATGTTTGTAAATCCCAGCATTTAGGAGGCTCAGGCAGGAGGATTGCCAAATGTTTGAGACCAGCCTGGGTTACACAGTGAGTTCCAGGCCAGCCTGGGCTTCAGAGTGAGACCCCACCTCAAAAACCCATCAATAACAAGAAAAAATAACAGGCTGATGTAGGTGTTGGAGGCTAGGAGGGGTTTCTTTGTGGTGGTGCTGGTGTTTGAACTGAGGGCCTCCTAGGTGCTGGGAAGCCCACCCCATTACCTTCTAGCCAGGGAGAAGATTCTTGATGATGATGAGGGCGTCACAAGACAGCAAGGCAACTTCACAAACTTCTTCCAGAAAGCAATCATTGTTAACTCCACTACTCTCTGGGGGCTTCCCTGAATCAACTGGGGAGACTTTTAGCACAGAGTGGAGTTATATTACTCCTTAGACTCTTCTAGGAGCTTCATTCTTGGAACAAAGACCAAAAGTCTCTGCAATGTCCCACCAGGCCCCCATGACCCAGGTTCCTGTTCTTTGGGTGTCTTCTACCCTTCTTTCTCTAGCCACACAAGCATCTTTGATTTCTCTTCAACAATGGAGATACTTCCCTGCCTCAGGGCCCTCACGTGCACCTTCACCCATGCTGGATTTTTCTGGCTCATATCTCACTTTCTTCAGGCCTTTGTTCAAATGTTACCTTCTAGAGGAATTGTCCCCTTGCCCAAACGCCATTATTCCCAGCATTCCTGCGTCAACCTCCCTGGCTCTATCCTTCTCCAAGTGTGTGGTCATCTCTGAATGGATCCCACCACTCACTTGTATTTGTTTCTTTTCCGGCTCCCCACTCACCTGGGCTCCATTCACAGAGGCATAGAACTTTGCCCGGGGTAAGAGCACCAGCTCCCATGTGGTAGATACATCTCTTCAGTGAGCCAAATGACCAGGTGAAGCCTTGGTTGCTGAGGCTGGTGATGAAAGCTAGTTCAACACTACTCTGATGTCATTTGCACTCTTAGCTGGTTGTGTCTGGGGACCTCACACTGTAGATAAAATAAGACTATACTTTCATTTCCTATCGATTTTTAAGGGATAGGCCCCGAGACTCCATTTTAGAATTTCTCTATTTCTTATGTGTCTAGAAGAAAGCCATGATTTGTAAACCATCTCTTCAACTCCCCCAAGGAAGAACCTGGCAGGGAACTTTGGTACTGATTTTCATGAAGGAGAAATCCTTTGATAACTTGAACAGTGGCTCCTTCATGTACAGAGCCAAATAAATTTACCGAGGGGCAAACATTGTCACCCCAATTCAAATACCCCCTAGACCAAGAAGACTCCCTTATCACAGTGACTGTAAGTACAATCATGAAACTCCCCAGTCTCCCACTTAAGAAGCCATTAACAGCCAACTTATTAGCCATTAGCGACTGCCTGAGCCCGTTAGTACACATTTCAGCGGTGCAGACTGCTGGAGTTTAGGCTGCTTTAGGGTTGGCTGGCTTCAGCTTTGCGATTCTTTGATTGGAGACATTATCTAAGTGGGCAAGACACATTTCCTTACATTGCCTTTCCTCTGTGAGGCACACCTGTCCTTCATTTCCCCCAGGGTGGAATTTTATGGTTGCCATTTGGAAAGGAGCAGTTTTATCCTTGTAATCTACAGACACTAAACTTTCCATGACCTGACCTTGAGCAACCATCCAGAGAACCAGGGTGGTACTGCTAAGGTCAAAGGTAGATTAATACGCTTGTACCTGAGGCAGGTTTTTGAGCACCTGTCCCTTTTTGACAGATTTGGTGATGGCTGTGCACCTGCTGTCTTGCTTCTCCATCCTGAATCTGGCCTGCTCATGTCCTCCCCGACTGTACTTGGGTGATTAGTCCTCTGCTGCCTTGGGCTCTTCCAAAATCATTAGTTTCTTTACTCTTCTAATGCATTAGGTTTGGAGGAGATTGATATGGGCTTAGAGAAATTTTCATAGTGCCTGACCTTTCCTTTGCTGTGGCAAGTATCGGAGACTGATGGGAACACTTTGTCCCAGCTGCCTGTTTCAGCGTTTTAGCTGGGGGTCAGCTCACTCACTGCTTCGGGGTTTGTGGCATCCCATTCAGAGTGCCTGTTGGAGAACTTCTCACAGCAGGCCCTTGGGGAGGGAGTGGAGCAAAGGGAAAGGACTCGATATGCTCATCCAGCTTCGTCCTGGGACACTTCCTCTCAGCTAGGCCCCGCCTCCTTTAGACTCTACCACCTTCTAAGAGTAAAAGCAGCTGGGGACCAAGGCTTCGTTCAGCACCTACCCTTGGGAACCATTTAGAAGAGAAGCCATCATACCTACTCTGTGATGTCTCAGAATTCTTACACTCAGTTCCAACTTAAATACCTTTGTTTAGTTATTAAATCCACAGAAGGCATGTATTCTTGTGAGCAGTCTTTGACATGCTACAAAGTTATTGGAGGGGGATAAGAAATGGGCACCACATGCACCAATTCTAAATTTTATGAAACATGCAACTTTCAGAATTTACTCCTAAGACCTTGTGACTGTGACCTTGTATGATAAGGACACTCTGATGAGGTAGTTAGATCTCAAGGTGATGTCACTCTGTGTTAGCTAATCCAACAACAGTTGTCTTCACATGGCACAGGAAGAAAACCCTCTGGGGATGGAGGCTGTTGTCTTCATACTGCACAGGAAATAAACCCAAGGATGGAGCTGATGTCAGAATGATGCAGGTGGAAGCTGAGGAATGCCTGGGTGCCAGACAATGGTTGGGGTGAGACCAGAACTCTTTTTAGAGCCCACAGGCCTGGAGTGTTGGGGTGAAGTGGGTTAGTCTCCTCCCACTTCGTGCACTTAATATCAGCACAAGGAGGCTGCGGTGGGAGGAATATCGTGGGTTTGACGTCAGTCTAGGTTATAGAGTAAGGCCCTGAAAAAGAAGTTAGGGATGATTAAATTCACTGGGGGCAGCACTTGGAAAGATGAGAGGCAGAAAGCTGGGCCCCTGTGCCAGCCAAGCTGTGAAAGCAAAGGAAAAGTCCCAGAAGGAAATGGACAATCCCGCTCCAATGGACACGTGGATGACAACAAAGGCTTGTTTGTGATAGGGAAGAAGTTTGACAGGGCTCTTTCTGTACTTCTGCACCCACGTTGACTCACAGGGACGGGAGTCATTTAGGAAGTGATGCTGCAGGTGAATTCTGAATAAGACCCACAAAAGCATCCATCACTGAGGAAAAGGAGAGCCCAGACATTCCTGGCTGATCCATTCATTCTGTAAGAATATTAATTACTGTCTCCAGCAAGCACTTTCTGGGAGTTCTGTTTGAGAACCCAATTCTCTACAGGTAGACCTTGAGGTGGGGATCCGGGTAAAATCACCTATAAAGTGTGTTCATGGGGCAGGAGGGGGGAATAGGCCAGTAAACTGCTTGCTATGCAAGCATGAAGACACAGTTTGATCCCCTGAACATACATAGAAATGCTGGGTATGGAGGCAGATACTTGTAACCCCAGTGCTGGGGAAGTGGAGACAGGCAGATCCTGGCTGGCCAGCCAACCTACCTTAATTGGCAAATTCTAGGCCAAGGAGGAGACCTTGTCCCAATAGTCAAAGTGGATGGCACCTGAGGAATGACATCTGAGACTGACCTCTGACCCCCAACGCACAAACACCTATATACACATATGTATCCACCTACACACGTGCAGGACACAGACACACTGTATGAACACACTATAATGAGTACTTGGGGGCTGAGGCCGCTCAAGAAAGAGACAGAGTGCTTATCTCACATACGTAAGCCCCAGGTTTCATCCCCAGCACTGCGGAAAACAACAAAACAACAAAACAACAAAACAACAACAAGGAAAACAAAACACCAAAGCAAATGACTGTTGTTCTACTTCGGAACTTAACAGAAACCCTTTGACTATTGTTCTGCCGTCAACAGGACTCATCTAATTGGTGACCATGGCAACAAAATCAGGTCACACGGAGGTTTGTGCTGTGATCAAGCATATGCAGATCTCCTAGTTCAAATATATACAGAGATAAGAACCTGTGGGTGAGAGCCCGTTATGGAGGGTTGACGATGGGCTCACCTACACTGGTCACACAACACTGAGAAAAACGATCGTTTGTTTGGTGGCTGCCATACGTTTGCAGAGAAGGGAGAAGCTTTGCAGACTCGCAGGGTGGGGAGATAATTCAGAAATGTGAGCCCGAAATGACTACATCTATGCTGCCTCGCAGATCTGTGTAATTTACACCCTGGGGTTTGTAGTGTGTCTGACTTATATTTTAGACATAATTAAGTAATCAGCAGTGTACATTGTAAAATGAACGTTTAGGCTGCTTGAGGTTAAATTTTCACAGCCATAGCAGCTGCGTGGTACTAGCGACCACCCCTCCCCACAGCCAAATTCTTTCCCCTGCATACAGTCAGCGATTTAAAATCTGTGAATGGGACTGAAAGGATTCACAGTCACCATTTTTTCAGCAGCTCTGAAGAGCAGCCACACGGTGGTAACCACTGGATACCAGGATGGGATGGCAGCAGTTCGCGCTAGGGAGCATTTGTCTGCCCTGGCTCAGGAGCAGGAGCAGCAAGGAGAGCATCAATTATAATCTGATTTAGACTTTTATTTATGTGGGATCTCCTTCTGGCCTCATGAAGCTCCATGAGCAGGGCTATTTTCTCCATGACACAGATGTGAACACTGAGATGCTGACAGCTCAAGTTTCCTTGAGTTCCTGTGGCTTCTGCCTCTCACATGAAGAATTGAGAATGAGATCCTTACTTGGAGCATGCGAAAGAGGCAGTGCCTGAGAGCCTGACAGCGGGAATTGGTTTTGTCGCTGTGGCCCCAGAGTGCGTAGACAGACCATGAGTGCATGTGCCCTGCGCCTGAACTCTTCTTTCTCCTTCCAATGAGCTGCTCTTGCAGGGACACAGGGGACGACACAAACACAGACCTCCTTTTGTCTGTTCTTTTCTGCTTTCTTGTTATTTTTCCTGATGCTGTGACTAAATACTCAGCAAGAAGCAGCCTTAAGAAGGAAGGGTTTATCTTGGCTCACAGTTTGAGGGAATACAGTCTACCATGGTGGTAGGAGTGAGTGTGAAGCCTGCTCATCACATTGCACCCATAGTCTAGAAGCAGAGATGGACAAGAAGTAGGCCTGGGATACAAAACCTTAAGACCCATCTCCAGTGACTCACCATGAGTGAGGCACCACCTCCTAAGTGTTCCTCAACCTTCCCAAACACTGCCACCAGCTGGAGACAGATGTTCAAACATATCAGCCTGTAGGGGACATTTCATATTTAAACACCAGGCTTCCTCCCTTCCTATTAAACTCAACTCACACTCAAGTCTTTCTTCACTTCCCCCACCAAACCTAAAAGAAGACCAAAAAAAAAAAAAAAAAAAAAGGGAAAAACCAAAGGAAAAGAAAAATTTTGGTTTATTTTCTTTGAGCACACATCTTTGTCATCCTCAGCCTAGTCTCCCTCTGTTTTTTTTTTTTTTCTTTTTTTCCCTAAAAAAGCCCAGCTTTAGTTAAGTTCAATTCTCTTTTCTTCCTGTGCTTCATCTAGTCAGGAGAACATGACTGGAAAGCAAGATCAATGCTCTCAGGAGTGACCCACCCCTCTGGTGGCCCCTTAGAGCTTCCCACACATGTTGCTTAGTGTCTGTTCCATTGTTCTACCTAGTGTTCTCTTTCTCCTAGCAAGCAAGATCATGTAGACTGAATCCACCCACCTTCCAACATTCTTCTGGGCTCTGGTGGTGAACTTGCTGACCCAGAGCCTTCAGGCCATCTCACCTGTCCATCAGCACGTGTTTCAAGGCAAAGTTGAGTCTTCCTTTCTTTCTCCTGCTGTTTCTCCTGTTTACTATACTGTTTTTTTTGCCAACAATCAAACATGTTATAACATCTCCAACACTCCAGGACCATTCCCTGGCCATGCATCTCTCACTAGGAGATAACCCCATTGTTTCTCTATTACTGGAAGTATTATTGAAACCCATTGCTCATTAGTTCCTTCTGTCCTCTTGTCTATTGAATCCACTATATTTGGGGTTTCCTCAACATTATTCCAAAGCAAATGGTTAAAAGCAAATCAAACCAGTCAACCAACCAACCAATCCAACCAGCCAACCAATCAACTAACCAACCAACCGATCAACCAAGCCAACAAACAATCAAACAACCCAACCAACCAACCAACCAACCAAATAATCAAACTAACAAACTAATCAATCAACCAATCCAACCAGCCAACCAATCAACTAACAAACCAACCACCCAACCAACCAAGCCAACAAACAACCAAATCAATCAAACAACCCAACCAACCAACCAACCAACCAAATAAACAAACTAACCAACCAGCCAATCCAACCCCACCACCCACCCACCCACCCTAACAAACAAACAAACCAACCAACCAAACCAACCAACCAGCCAACCAACTAAACCAATAACCAAACCAACTAACCAAACAACCTAACCCAATCAACCAAACCAACCAAACCAACCAACCATCCAACCAAACCAACGAACCAACCAACCAAATTCAACCAAACAAATCAACCAAAACAACCAACCAAACAAACAAATAAACCAAATAAACAACCAAACAAAACAACCAAACAACCAAACAAACCAAACTAAAAAATCAACTAATCAACCAAACTCAACCAACCAAAGCAACCAACCAAAGCAACCAACCAACCAACCAACCAAACCAATCACCCAGTGACTCTCACCATTGGTCCTCACTCCTCTTCTTCCTCACTCAGTAGCCCCACATCTGCTTCAGTTGATTGTCACTCCCATTACTTTCATCATGACTTGAGGTGTCTTCTCCCCTTTCCACAACCATACTCTACTCTTTTCAGGTTTTCTTCTGACTTACAGGTGTAGAGAGGAAGAGGGCTTGCTCTGAGAACATTTCATCTATCCCTAAGTCTCTTGGCTTTATACATAGCTCTCTGTACCCAGCTGGTCCTTCTCTATGAACTCTAGATGTTACATAAAGCTTCCTACTTGAGGCTCCAGATGGAGGCTAATTGTAGTGTGAATCTTAAAGAGTCTTTATTAATAAAACAAACCCAGAGCCAAGTATTGGGGTGAACACTGGAAGATCAGAGAGACAGAACAAACCACAGCTAACCTCACCTTGCCAGTTCCTCAGCTGATCCTGTTTCCTCAGACTGGAAGCCTCTGAGTCCTCATCCAGAATGGGTCTCAGCTGAACTGTGTTGCTCAAAGCCTAAATGCTTAACCAGCCAAATGCTTCTAGTTTCTGGTCTTCATGCCTTATATATCTTTCTGCTTTCTGCCATCACTCCCTGGGATTAAAGGCTCACTCCTTGGGATTAAAGGCGTGAGTCACCATGCCTGGCTGTTTCCAATGTGGCCTTGAACACACAGAGATCGAGGGATTTCTTTCTCTGGAATGCTAGGATTAAAGGCGTGAGTTCCTACTATTTTCTAGCCTCTGTATCTAGTGGCTGTTCTGTTCTCTGACCCCAGATAAATTTATTAGTGTGCACAATATTTTGGGGAATACAATACCACCACATCTAATTATACCTAAAACCAGAACTCCTGGTCCTGTACCTGCTCCATGTCTGCTTCACAGTAGCCAGTCACTGATAGCAGAACCTTCTGATGGCAAAGCATGCTCAGCAGCTCTGCATTAGTCATGGAGTTCTGAAACCCACACCTTCCCTACCAGACAGATAAAGAGAAGTCACGAGCTCAGGGGAAGAGTCTTGAATGTCATGTGGGCCATAGTTCTCTTTGGAGGCTCAGCTGTGGATCTGTTGAGTCACACTCAGACCCTAGGGCTAGGGCCAGAGCTGGCTGTTCCCCTGGGGGAATGGAATGCCTTTTTAGTGGATCAGAAGAGGCTGGAGTTCTGCTTCTTGGGTTATGGCAAAGAGCAGGGAAGGATGTAGAAGGCTCTATTTTTCCTTGGGTCTGGCAGCATGCCTAGGCAATACAGGCACTCAGTGGCTATTGGGATACAGAGTATAGACACCCGTCTATTGTGGACAGAGGAGCCAGTCTTCTCAGGTCTCTGTGGACCCCATTCTGACATAATGAGGCTCTTGCTTAGCATTTTCTTCCCTCCTGGGGGTGCCTTTTAGTCATATTCTTTGGTTTTACCAATAATTGTTTAGGGACCAGCTTCCTGCTATGACTTGGACTTGTCTCAGTGCTTTATACAAGTCTCATCTGCTTGGGATGCATGTCTCCTAGCTGATGCTCACTATGTTCTAGACACACTGCTGAGGTTTTTCCAGGGTAATCCTGATATAATACATGCAGCAGCTCTGGGATTGTGAGTTATTTTTATGACCATTTCACAAATGAGGAAACTGAGCTTACATGTTTTGCTCAGGCCCACCCAGATCTTCAGTAGAGTTCTAAGTTCTGAGCAGGGTATCTTGACCCAGGAACTAACTTTCAGCTAGGGTTATGTTTGTGTTTAGCTCACCATGGATCCCTGGTATGAGATCTGTACTAAGAACATAGCACAAGTTTTGTGAGTTTGTTAGACTGGTTTCTAGGAGGTCAATACTCTTCTGGGTCTCCTGTGAACCCAAAAGCTTGGTCTTGGGAGTTTTATCCCATGTACTCTCCCTTTATAGGTGACATGCTTTGAATGTCCCCATTGGCTTGTGCATCTGAATGCTTGGTTTATGACTGGTGGTGATGTTTGAAGGTTGTTTGAAGGGAACCTTTAGAAGGTGGAGCCTTGATGGAGGAAGTGGGCTGCTGGAGGTGGCCTTCAAGTTTCAACCAAGGCCCCACACTTTCAGTTCACTCTCTGCTTCCTGAGTGTGATGGTGACCAGCCAGTCTCCTGTCACTCTACCTTCCCTACTCTTCCCATGAAGATGGTCTCTCTCTCTCTTCTCTCTCTCTCTCTCTCTCTCTCTCTCTCTCTCTCTCTCTCTCTCTCTCTCT
>CABHPQ010168310.1:0-44527 GCA_902168405.1 Peromyscus aztecus | reverse complement strand
CTCTCTCTCTCTCTCTCTCTCTCTCTCTCTCTCTCTCATCTCTGTCTTTGTCTCTCTGTCTCTGTGTGTGTGAGCTCACAGTATATATAAAATGAAGAAGAGACTAAGTATCTGTGAATTATATTTTCAATGCCTTTTTGTGTAATCAGACATCTTTATGGCACCAACCCTCTTTGTATACTTATGAATCAGCACCAAAAGATGTTCTTTGAACAGGAGAGTAACAGTAGGAAAAGAACTTACAGAGTTCTTTCTGTATCCTTAGCATTATTGTTCTTGTTGTCAGTAATTTGTAATTATGAACTTGTTCTAAGTGTCCACAGGTAGCCCTCAATGGAGGCAGAGCAGGTGGAAGGCTGTGAGTAATGTCAGCAGCCACTGGAATTCTGCATCACTGTGAATTACCTGAATGTCTAGACCTGACTCCTTCTTGTTTGTCCTCCTGATGACAAAACAATCATTTCTTTTTCTTGGACATAGCAAATTAAGACATTTGTTTGTTTTAACCCACCTAATTAAAAAAAAAAAAAAACAAACGTAACTCACTGATAGAGTTGTGTGCATATAACCTTGAGATTTGCTCGATTTGATTTGTCAGGAGATTAATAGTTTGGATTGTAAGAGTCCTAAATTTGGATGTTAAATGTCCCCAAAGACCTGAGTGTTGGAGGTTTAGACCCAGCACTTGATTTGATCATGCTGCTGTGAGTGAGACTGGAAACTTTAAGGGGGTGCAGTGGGTTTAGATTTTTAGAGACTTGTATTTTAATGACATTGTGGGACACTGTTCCTTCTCCTCCTCTTCCTCCCTTCTTCCCCTTTTCTATTCAGCTTTCTCTTTCTGTCTCTATTAGTTTCAACTTGTTCCTGTACTAATGTTCTGACTCTTCATAGTCTTAAAGGTAACCAGGCCAATGTTATCATGTATGGAGACCCCTAAAACTATGTACCAAAACAACTCTTTTGTCTTTATAAGTTGATTGTTTCACTCATATTATTTTAGTGATTCAAGCTGACTTACATGATGTCTGAGTTTCATTTCTGTTACTTTGATAAAATACCTGACAAAAAGCAAAAGAGCAGGGAAACATTTTAGCTCACAAACCTATGAGAGCTGGGAAGTCAAGGCAACAGAAATTTGAAACAGCTAGTCACACATACACAGTTACTTGCTTGATTGCACTCAGCTCTGTTTCTCAGTTTTTATTATAGTTCAAGACTTACTGCCTAGGGAATGATGTTACCCACAGTGGACTAAGTCTTCCCATACCAGTTAACTTAGTTAAGATACTCCCCTCAAACATTCTCACAGGCCAACTTAATGTAGATATCCCTCAACAGATGATCCTGGTTGTATCTAGGTGACAATTAAAGCTAGCCATTACATAATGGTAAGGTAATTCAAAGTAAAAACAAGACATTGAATTAATAATACTAATTTTTAATGATCTGGCATGTCCTTTTCACTTATGTATTTCACACCCTTTTTCTTCACCGAGATGGTAGACAGGATAATCTTAAAGAACTTTTTATTCCTTACGATTGTGTATATTTTTGTTTTGAATAGCTTACTTTAAAAATAAAACTAACTTCTCGATAAAATTGTAATTTGAAACTTGCCCTAATTTTTGCAAATTTATTTCACAAATTTATCTCTTCTTTGGTAAATTAGGCAGTTAGGCAGTTGATCTCTTGTGATATTTGAAACCTGGAAGTTTTGAGAGGGTTCTTTTGATTTGACAGAGTGTGGCTGCTAAGTATGACTTCTGGGTCAACTCAGAAATAGGGTGGAGGATATCTGAAGCTGTGTGATGCTTGTTGGAAGAGGAGAATATAAGGTTCAGCCACCAAAGCAGAAGACTGGAGCAGAGATAAAAAGTAGCATAGAGAAAAAGGAAAAGAAATTTCTGGGGATAATGACAGTGAATGATAATAATGGGTTGTGATATGATACCATCTATAGTTAGAAAGACATGAGGTTTTCCTCAGCCATTGTATGTAGGCAAGAGAAAGTTGAAACAGAGTAATGGGAATTAGAAATTATCTTATTCTAGAGTTACTTAAGAGAAAATAATTTTGAATGCTTTGTTTTTTAAATTTTAATTAAATTTTTGATTAATTTAGTATATGCATACTGTGGTCACATCATTTCTACCTCTCCCTGTCCCCACCACATCAATCCTCAATTGCTTTCAAACTTATGACCTTTTCTTTAATTATTACTGTTTTACACCCACCCACCCTGCTGAATCCATTTAGTGTTGCTCATATATGTACATCTGTTTAAGGCTGACCACTTGGGATTGGATCTTATCTCTGAAGAAGACTGATTCGTCCTCTCTCAGCATCTGCTAATTGCCTGTCACGCTTCATCTAGGGGTGGGTATAGTGATATTGTGTTCCCCAATATATTGTGCACCTTAATAAACTTATCTGGGGGCAGAGAACAGAACAGCCGCTAGATAGACATAGAGGCCAGAAAATGGTGGCACACATACCTTTACTCCTAGCATTCTGGAGGCAGAGATCCATCTGGATCTCTGTGAGTTCAAAGCCACACTGGAAACAGCCAGGCAGGGTAACACACACCTTTAATCCCAGGAAGTGATGGCAGTCAGCAGAAAGGTATATAAGGCGTGAGGACCAGGAACTAGGGTCTTTTAAACTTTTAGGCTTTTGAGCAGCAGTTCAGCTGAGATCCATTCGGATGAGGAAACAGAGGCATCCAGTTTGCGGAAACGAGATCAGCTGAGGAATTGGCGAGGTGAAGTTAGCTGTGGCTGGTTCTGTTTCTCTGATCTTTCAGCGTTCACCCCAATACCTGGCTCCGGGTTTGTTTTCATTAATAAGACCTTTTAAGATTCTCGTTACAGATGGGGCTGTCATAGTTCAAGTTTCTGTTGCTGTGAAGAGACACCATGACCATGGCCACTCTTAGAAAGCAAAACATTTATTTGGGGTGGCTGGCTTACAGTTCAGAGGTTCAGTTCATTATCATGATGGTGGGACATGGCAGTGTGCAGGCAGACATGGTGCTGGAGAAGGAGCTGCTACATGTTGATATGCAGGCAAAAGGAAGCAGATTGTCACACTGGGCACTATCTTGAGCATAAGAGACCTCAAAGCCTGCCCCCACAATGTCACATTTCCTCTAACAAGGCTACACCTACTTCAACAAGGCCACACATTCTAATAGTGGCACTCCCTACGAAATTACGGAGATCAATTACATTTAAACTACCACAGGGACCTTGTAAGATTTACCCCATTCAAGCTAGCATGTCAGCTAATGTCATTATTCAGGTCTTGTTTAGGTGGCTATATTACTGAGATTTCATGCAGGTAGCTTCCCTGTCAGATCTAGAGGACACTGTCTCAAAGCATACACCCTTGTCCTCTGTCTCTTATCATTTCTCTCCCCGGTTTTCTGTGATGCTTTCTAAGCCTTCTGTAGCATGAATCTTAGAAGGTCTTATTAATAAAATCAAACCTGGGCCAGGTATTGGGGTAAATGCTGGAAGGTCAGAGAAATAGAACAAGCCACAGCTATCTCGCCTCGCCGGATCCTCAGCTGGTCTTACTTCCTCAGACTGGAAGCCTCTATGTCCTCATATCCGAATGACTCTCAGCTGAACTGCTGCTCGAAGCCTGAATGCTTAACCAGGCCAAATGCTTCTCCAGGCCAAATGCCTCTCCAGAGCAAATGCCTCTCCAGGGCAAATGCCTCTAGTTTCTGATCCTCACGCCTTATATACCTTTCTGCTTTCTACCGCCACTCCCTGGGATTGGAGGCTTGCTTTCTGAGATTAAAGGCGTGTGTCACCACGCCTGGCAGTTTCCAATGTAGCCTTGAACTCACAGAGATCCAGAGGGATTTCTGTCTCTGGAATGCTAGGATTAAAGGCGTGTGCTACCACCGCCTAACCTCTGTTTAATATTGTGGCTGTTCTGTCTCTGACCCCAGATAAGTTTATTAAGGTACACAATATTTTGGGGAACACAATACCACCACAGCCTTCAGTGTAGAGGATTTGCTGTAGATGTTTCCAGCTGAGGTTGTAACTCTACAATCTGTTTTTCTCTGTAGTTTATAGTTGTGTCTCTGTAACAGTCTCCATCTGCTGCAGAAAGAAGGTTCTTTGATACCAGATGAGGCTATACTTCTCTGTGGGTACAAGCATGTTCTAGTAAGGGTTTTATTGTGGTGATTTAGATGGTGATTCAACACCATGACCAAAGCAACTTCAGGAGGAAAGGGTTTATCTGGTTTATACTTCCATATTGTTGTTCATCATTGAAGGAAGTCAATACAGGAGCAATACAGTTGAAGGAAGGCAGGAACTGATGTAGAGGCCATGGAGGAGTGTTGTTTACTGACTTGTTCCTCACGGCTTGCTCAGGCTGCTTTCTTATAGAACCCAGGACCACCAGCCCAGGAGTGGTGCCACCCACAATGGGCTGGGCCTCCCCCATTCACTAATTAAGAAAATGACCCACAAGCTTGTCTGTTTACAGCCTGATACCCTGGAGGCATTTTCTCAATTGAGGTTCCCTCTTCTCAGATGACAATAGCTTATGCCAGATTGATATAAAACTAGCCAGCACAAAACAGAAGTTTTCAGAATTATACTGATTTAAGAAAGGTTTTCTTATGGGATCCATAACCTGTCCAGCTATGGGGAATTGGCTAGGTTTTCAGTACCAGACATAAATTCCCTCCTATTGAGCAGGCCTCATGAGGGAAGGTAACAAGAAGTAGGCCTAAAGGTATCGACAACTGGATGTTTGTACTACTCATTAACAAGTAAATATAGCACATTTAGTGTTATTGGGAAAAAAAGAATTATTTCTGCTTTGGAAACAGCTTGATTTGCCTCTAAATCTTTCGGCTTTTAACATTACATATATTACTCTGTCTAAAGCGAAACTCTGTAGATGTAAACTGCAGTTTAGAGACTTTTACGGACTCATGCCTGCAGCCACACCCAGATATACATTGTGTCACTGTCTTAGGTCAAACCTCTGAGCTCCAGGCTTACATTATATCCAGTGCATATTAGGGTTCTAAACAATATTGAGGGACTAGTTTCCAGAGTGAATATAGTGGAGGGTTAAAAAAGTTTTAGGTATTACGATCAACAGAAACTAAAACGATACACCAAGGACATGAAAGAGGGAGGGAAAAGATTGAGAGGGGAAGGGAAGAGGCAACTGTTAGCCAGTTTTCCACCATTGTGACAAAATACCTAAAACAAGAAAAAAAAACTTACAAAGAAAGGTTTATTTTGGCTATTTATTCAAAGGTTTCAGTCCATGGTTTAGTTGCTGCATTAATTTTAGGCCTGTAGTAAGACCAGTCCATTATGGCAGTTAGGTGGAGACAGAAGAAAGCTTCTGATGGCATGGTAGCCAGGAAGCAGAGGGAGAGAGAGGGAGAGTCTGGGGACAAGATAAAGCCTGTAAGAACATGACCTACTTCCTCCAGTTCGGCCCATTTACTAGTAACCCAGTTAGCTGTGAATGGACTAGATCCATCATGGCCAAGTCTCTTCTCAATAGCCCAGTCACTGCCGCTGAGGCTTTGACATGTATGAGAGACACTTCCAATCCAAAATAGGATGAGAAATGGAGAGAGAGATAGTCAGCAGCGTAGACATGTATCAGCTATTTTTGTCCTCTGGTGAAATGAAGGAAGAGCATAAGGGAAAAAGGCTTATTATTGACTCATGGTTTCAAGAATTTAGTCCATCATTGCAGAGGAGGCATAGGAGAGGAGCGCTGTCGTGGCAGAGGAGCTGAGGCTTATTCACATGATTTGGACAGGAAGCAGAAAAATTAGGTAGGAACCAAAAGTACCTGTAATCTTCAAAGGCCTGACCTGCTGACCTTCTGTAAGCCAGACTCCACCTCCAAAAGCCTTCCAAGTAAGTTGTAGAGCAAGTGCTCAAAACACAGCCTATGGGGGAGATTCATTTCAATATTCAACCTGTAATAGGCATAGTAAAGATATCAGAAGATAGCTTCAACATATTTGAAGCTTGAAATCTAATTGTTTGAAGTAATGGGGCAGCGAACCAATTAATTGTCTGAAAAAGGAGAAAATGTTTGAGTATGAAAATACTGGATGAGTATTCCTATAGGTTTGGCAAATTAATCCTGATAGAGAGATATTTCAATTTGTATACAAACGTGAATGCTAACAGTAATAATAATGGGAACATATAATCTAAAGGTAAATGAGTTTGGAAGCATGGAAGGATTGGATTCTTGGAATGAATCTTGGAATTTCATGAATTCTCTAGTTTCCTGAGTTGTGAACAGGGACATATGGAAGGGGGAGGGAGAACAGAAAAGGTCTAGTGAATTAGACATCATGATTGTAGTTGACCCGTAGCCTGTGTGAACCTAGTGAACTGTTTCTGGTGCCTCCTGGTACTGTAGTATGCTCAGGCTGCCATAACAAAATACTGAAGGATAGATGACTTAAACAGCAGTGGGTCTGAGTAAGCCTGCCTTCCTGGCTTTTTCCCTGATTTGTGTCTTCTCATGATAGCAAAGATGGGAATGATGGAGACAGAAGGAGAGAGAACAAGGTCTGTGGTATTTCCTCTGATTAGTGTATGAATCTCATCCATTAGGGTCCTATCCCTATGATTTCATCTAAGACTAATTAAATTCCAGAGGCATCATATCCAATGCATCAAGAATTAGGGCTGCAAATTAAGGATTTGTGGAGTATATAGCACCCACAGATATACTGGCTTCACTCTGTGAAGGTAATAAGGACTTTGTTTATTACACACACACACACACACACACACACACACACACACACACACACACCTCACTACATTTCTATAGATTAATACTCAAGGTTATATTGGAAAGCCTGAGCATTTAATTAGGGGCTTGCTTACAGTTTTAGATTCATGATTATCATGCCAGGAAACAGGTAGACATGGTGTTGGAGCAGTAGCTGAGAGCTCTACATCCTGATCTGCAGGCAGCAGGCAGAGAGAGAGAGAGAGAGAGAGAGAGAGAGAGAGAGAGAGAGAGAGAGAGAGAGACTGAGCCTGGCATGGGCTTTTGAAACCTCAAAGCCAATTTCCAATGACACACCTCCTCCAACAAGGTTATACCTACTAATACTGTCCAAACATTTACAGTGAGGACCAAGCATCCAAACATGAGCCTTTGGGGCCATTCTCATTCAAACTACAAGATCCAATGCCCTTTTATGACCTCTGTAGGCACAGACATACACATCCAGTCAAAATACCCATACACATAAAAAATAAAATAATTTTTTTTAAAGAAGAACATGGCATGTAGTTACCATTACCTTGTTATAAGTTATGAAAAAGAAGCTTTGTCAAAGATCACTTGGTTAAGCCAGGCGGTGGTGGTGCACGCCTTTAATCCCAGAACTTGGGAGGCAGAGCCAGACAGATCTCTGTGAGTTCGAGGCCAGCCTGGCCTACAGAGTGAGTTCCAGGAAAGGCGCGAAGCTACACAGAGAAACCCTGTCTTGAAAAACGAAACAAAACAAACAAACAAACAAAAAAAATCACTTGACTAGTAAATGGCAGAGCATTCTATTTATGGGAGAGCTCAGGATTTCCATCTGCGATTATGTACTACTCCACAGCTTGTCTTTTGTAGCTTTTCACAGAATATACTGTGATGTCTAGCATAAGGTCTGTGGACTGGGGTAAATGCAGGATGAATATGAGGAGAATCTTGTACACATAACTTGATGATTTCAAACTCATGGCACTGTTGAAAATGCATCAAATATCTTGAATGCAGGTTGGTGCTGTACATCTGTAATCCAAGCTTTGTGAGGCAGACACAAATAGATCTCTGTGAGTTCAAGGTCTGGTCTACAGAGCAAGCTCCAAGTCAGCCAGGGCTACAGAGTAAGACTCTGCCTTAACAGACAGACAGACAGACAGAAAACTACAACCTGGGCTTCCATGGCCTGATACTGTTTAAACAGAAAATGAGTAATCAGAGAAGCATATATTATTTGGCTCTTGTTTCTGTCATAACCATGGTGATTTTTTTTCATCAGTAGACAACTGACTGAGCCTTGAGGAAGGGTGAGAGCATTGTAAACTGGTGTCACTTGGGTCAGCCATGGCCCTCTGATTGGTCCCTAGCTCAGCTCTTTCAAGCAGTGGCTTAGCTTTTAATCTAATAATTTTGTTCATGGTTAATAGAAGCTGAAAATCTGGACCATTAGGACATCATCTTCTCATTGCATGCATTAGTATCCACGTGTGCTGGACTGGGGTTATGGGAACAGGCTGTGTCCTGATATCTGCACAGGCATTAAAGGAAATGAGGCCTTATAGATGAAATCTGTTTTTCAGGTTTGATATTTAGAACATGTTATTTTCATCAAAGGCTAAAGAAAATCCTCATTTAGTTTTGTAAATCTCCACAGGAAAACCATTAACACAGAAAAATCTTGAGGAAGTGTTTATTTTCTTGTATTAAAATGAAAATCTTACAACACCTGGATTTTGACCTATATCAAATTTATAACATGTTTATTTAGTAATTAATTAGCTAATCATTAATTATTTGAAGCAAGGCTTCAGTTTGTTGCTCAGGCTTCCTTGGGACTCAGTTTATGGCGTGTGTTGTACTTGAACTCACGGCATTGGTCCTGCTTCAGCAACCTGAGTAGTAGGATTACAAGCCTGTAGCAGCATTCCTAGCTGCTCCCCAACCTGTCTCTGTAACATTTTTAAAAGAAACCCTCCCTGATTAAAATATGAAAAGAATCATGTGCATTAACAAAGCAAAAGCTCACAAAGCAGAAATGCACTGGGTCTGTTACATGTTCCTGTCCCCTTTACTTCTTACTGACTGCAAGAAAATATAAAAGGAAGTGTGTCATCCGTGTGGTGTAACAGAACACTTAAAGTGAGTTATTAAAACTTACTGAGCTCTGGTTAACAGGCTCTGTGTCAGGTGTTCCCAGGGTGTGTTCTTGCTTTGACTTCATTACTTGCTGCTTAAGGGGTCTTGGGGGTACTTATTTTGCCAAGTCAGACATACCTAGGCCTTCTGGACATTTTTCCTCAAGTGTAAACTGAAGATAATGATAGGATATGAATGCTATATATCTTTCGGGCAGGTGTGAAAATGAGAATCTAGGTGGGAACCCGTAAATACTCACTTGGCTTCCTCTTGTGTGTCCCCTACCCTGGACTCTCGATTATTAGAATGTACTCTGCCTGTTGCAGAGGAGGCAACAGCAGATTTCCTTGCTTTCTGCTCTGTCAGAGCATCCAGAGGCTTCTGAAAATAAATAGTTCTCTTTTCCAAGGTGACACCGTTGCTTTGAATTTGTTGCTTTCCTAGTCTGACTCCAGTGACTATATATGTGGGTCAGGATGACATTGGGGGTGTTGAATGACCCTTTCACAGGGGCCACATATCAGATATCCTGCATATCAGATATTTACATCACTATTCATAACAGTAGCAAATTATAATTATGAAGTATCAAGGAAAATAATTTTATGGTTGGAGGTCACCACAACATGAAGAACTGTATTAAAAGGTTGCAGCATTAGGAAGGTCAAGAACTACTGTTCTAAATGATTCAGCATCTCCAAGGGTCTCCCCTTAAAAGGGGAAACATGTTGTCTTGAATTTCCATGTTAGTATCAGAATGGAGCTCTGATGGCAGACTGTGATCTGGATGGATTGGTGATTCAATGGCCATGCTGTTAGGAGAAAAGCTGAATATCTAACTGTGGGTCTTGTGGTACCTCCTCCAGGAGTTGACTCATTGCATAGATCAATGTCTATCTGTGATATATATATATATATATATATATATATATAATTTATAACATATCAAATTTCATATATATATGAGATTTATTAGAATTACTTACAGGCTATGGTCCAACTAATCCAACAATAGCAGGCTATGAACAGAAAGTCCGAAGAATCCAGAAGTTGCTTAGTCCACAAAGCTAGATGTCTCAGCTGGTCTTCAGTAGATGCTGGAATTCTAAAGAAATAGGTTCTAATACCAGTGAAAGAATGGGCCTGCTAGCAAGGGGAGGGCAAGCAGACAAAGAGCAGAAGCTTCCTTCTTCCATGTCCTTGTATAGGCTTCCAGCAGAGGGTGTGGCCCAGATTAAAGAGGTCCAGACTATAAGTGGATTCACCCACTTTTAACCGAGCAAAAATGTCTCATAGGTGTGCCTTCCATTTCTGGATGGTAGTTCATTCCAGATTTAGTGAAGTAGGCAACCAAGAACAGCCGTCACAGGAGTCATCAGCATTGAGACAGTTATTACTGTCCTAGGGTTACAGCACTGATGTTTAAGAGGAATTGAAACTAAGAAACCAGCAAAAGACAGAGAGAAAAACTCTACACTCTAAGAAAATCCAGCTTTTTATAGACTGAGTTGGAGATCTAAACTTGTGTCCTTTCAGATGGGGCTAGAAAAGACTAATTTGAAAATTATTTTAATGAGCTATTGTGTGGTAAAGTTTCAGAGCAAATTGTATCCAGTATTTGTCAGATATTTCTAGACTGGATCCGCTTATATGGCCAGGGCTCTAAATTAATTTTTTTGGTTTCAAATTCCAGGTCCTCTTGACACTGTTCTAGATACTGAATACAGATCTCACATAATTAGCAAATGAGCTCTAATTCTGGGTCAGAGGATAGGGAAGTAGGGGCCTCCCTGGGTGGTGTCTAACTTCTCAATGAGGATCTCTGAAGTCTCTTTCCACAAACTATTTCTCAAAGTCACCCACTTTGTGTTGTGGAATTAACTCTTCCTGTTTGTCCTTTGAGTTCTGCCTACTGATTCAGACAATCATTTAAAACTTGACCATTTATTATAAAGAAATAGAGATACTTGGAACAAAATATGACAAACTAACCAGTTTTGACAAAATAGATTTTCTCATTTTATTGAAAATTATTTGCTATAAAATAAATATAGAATAACATTCTCAAAATATAGTTCATTATTTTTATGATAAATATTATATATAGGATGTTTATAAAGAACCATTATGTTATAAACAACTACATTTTTAATATGGCTGATATTACAAAATATTTACTTTGTTAAAATGTCCTTTATGGTGGTGCCGGAGTACAAGCAAAGGCCTTGTGATTGCTAAGTGGACATGTACTTTCTGAACCACACCCCCAGCCCTCAATTTTTCTTTGCCTTAATAAACCCGGTAGCAAAGTGAAACATGAGGGATAAGACAGGGATGTTAATGTCTTTTTCTTCTACAGGGCCTCCCTACACAGCTCCATTAGCATAGCTGAGAAACAGCAAACCTGTTGCCGTTTGTCCCTGCCTCGTCTGTCCTGTCTGTCCATCCTGTCTGTCTTGTTCTTCCCTTCCTTTCTTTCAAGAAACAAGAATGTTGGAGATAGTATTTCCTTAAAAAAAAAAAAATCTTCTTTGATCTTTAGTGAAATGAAATATTTAAATCAAGCATATGAAAGTGACATGAATTATATGAATTAACATAATAAACATCTAGTGACGCGAACCCTAAACGTTTTCTGTTGTGGGTTTTTGAGCCAGGGTCTCGCAGTGGAGCTGGCTTTGACATCCGATCCTCTCCCTGGTGTTTTCAAACTCCACCCTGCACTGCAGTTGTTTAAGTGAATTTTTGCTTGTGGACTTCCTTGAATTTTCTATCTGGTTCTTAGTTCCAACTAGATAGCTTTCATCAAATTATCTAATCTATCTTTAAACAGTTGTATGGAGGTGAGAAACTCTCCGAATCGATTTAAATGTAGAGTTGTGGAGCTCAGTCCTAACTGATATATCTATAGCACAGCTGCACCTCAGACTCAGGAATCACTTCAGCAGAGAGGACGGAATGACTGTGAGAGCGAGAAAGAAGATGAGGACGTTTGCTGTGAGATTTTGTCTCCTCGAAATGCCAGAGTCTACAGCCATGAATTCTCACCAGCATGGCTCCCTAAACATAAGTTGAACAAGGATAACACCAACAGACATGATAATGAGAATGGGGAAAAGCTTAATAGTCCTGAACCTAAACCAAGAGCTACAGACAGCCAAGGAATGCTGAAAACTGGAGAAATAGTCTTCCCTGGGGAAGAGCACACCAACTGACTATCCAGCACAAAATGGCCAGCCATGAAAACATATATACAAATAATATTATACAGACAAAGCAGGTCGTGTATCTGGGAATATTATGTATTTCTAATAACATGCATGTATATTTAACAACAAAGAAATAGAAAAAATGGTGGGTGTGAGCTACATGGGAGGGTTTGAAGGGAGGAAAAGGAAGGGGAAAATGATGCAATTATATTATAATCTTTAAAAATAAATAATTAAAAAAGATCTATAATAAGTAAGTAGAACAGTAGAAGGATTTCTGCATGCTTGAGAAACATTGCTTTTTAAATTTGAACAGGTAATTTTGTCTTGTACACTTTTTTTTTCTCCTTTCAATTGAAAGAAACTACCTGTGCTGTGTTATTATCCCATCTCCCTGTTTGTGAGGACTTGGTAGTGTCCTGCTTGCTTGACCACCTCCACTTGCTTCTTTCCTGCCTCCAAAAACCTGTGAGATCATGTGGTCCAGTTGAACTTTTAGTCTCAGACCTTACCATGTCTGGCTCAATCATTTTCTCTATGGAGAATTCCTGTTTACTTTTTGGAAAAATAATTGTAACCATTATTTATATTTATATTTATCCAGTTCAAATAATAACTGTGTTTTTTTCTGAGTATTTGCACTCAGTGTTTAGATCGGCGTCTTCCCAAGGGCTTCTTCCTCATAGTAAAGAAATCATTAACTCCTGTGGCAAGCCTACACAGTAGGCTATATTGTCTCCCTTCTTTACCAAGGGGATTTGAAGGACAGAAAGTCTGGATACACTGCCTAAGGTCCTGCAGCCACGACTTATGCTGTCCTGTGACGGTTCCTTCAACTCCAGAGGCCAACTAGTTCTTCCTGCTCTCTGATCCAGCCACCCTGAGCACCTCAGAGGTAAAATTGTGGCAGAGAATTTTTTTCTCTCTGCATTGTGGTCACCAGAGGTTCTTTCTGAAAAACCATTGTTTTATATATATATATATATATATATATATAATATATATATATATATATATTATATATATATTTTGGTTTTTCGAGACAGGGTTTCTCTGTGTAGCTTTACGCCTTTCCTGGAACTCGCTTGGGAGACCAGGCTGGCCTTGAACTCACAGAGATCCGCCTGCCTCTGCCTCCCGAGTGCTGGGATTAAAGGCGTGCGCCACCACCGCCCGACTGTTTTATATATTTTTAAAATGTATTTAACCATTGTCTTTCCACCTGGTGCTGGAGTGTGAAAGGTTTCTTTGGTTGATGAAGAGATAAACCAATGAATGTACGAAGTACTAGCAGTGAAAAATAGGGTGTGAATAAACTGCCGCAGTGGAAGATGCAGAGAAAGAGTTTCACATGAATTCTAAATGGTTTTATGATAAAATCCCGGAGCCAGATATCAGGGTGAAAGCTGAAAGATCAGAGAAGCAGAGCAAGCCACAGCCACCACCTCTTACCTCACCTTTCTCTGCTCAGCCATATCATTCCCTGTTTCAACTTTCCTAGTGCTGGGATTAAAGGTGTGTGCCACCACTGCCTGGCTCTGTTTCTTTTTTAGACTGGATTAATCTTGTGTAGCCCAGAGTGGCCTTGAACTCACAGAAATCCATGTGGATCTCTGCCTCTGCCTTCCGACTGCTAGAATTAAAGGTGTGTGCCACCACTGCCTGATCTCTGTGGCTAACTGTGTGCCTTGCTCTGTCCTCTGATCTTCAGGCAAGCTTTATTTCTTAGATTACAAATATCACCACAAAAGAGCCATGCTGTGGTGATTTCCACTACGTTCATGGTGTACTGTCTACTGATAGAAGGCCTGTTCACTCCTCTGTGTGGGTAAGCCACGTGTAGCAATGGGAAGCAGTCTTCTTTACAATTCGTTTCTGCTTTTTTAACTGCAGATAACGCTAACATGTTTATGTAGTGTCAGGAACATCTTTAACACAATGGAGGAAATAGAGTCAAGATGAACTCCTACACTTCTTTGACATTTTGCCTACTATGTTTTCGTTTGCTTATTGGTAGATTTTAATATTAGGACAGCCTCACTCACTGCTGAGGTATTTTTCTCTGTATGTATGTCTTTGTGTATGTCTGTGTGTCTATGTCTGTATGTGCATGAGTATATGTGAATGTTTGCATGTGTGTAGGTGTGTTTGTGTGTGTGTGTCCCCTATCCTGTCCTGTGTTACTTCTCTACACAAAAACTCTCCTGTGGCTCCATTTAACATAGAGAAGAAGTAATTATGTAGATTTTCAGGCACCTTTCTGATTGCATGGTGCACTGTTCACACATTGCTCTGGATGCTCACCCCAGTTGTCTTCCTTTCTCTCTGGTCTTCTCTCTGAAATCGCCTTCTCAAGATGGCCTACTCTGCCACCTCTAGCCTGCTTTACTTCTTTCAGTAGTCTTAGCCTGTATTTCCTTAGTCATCTTACAGCATTTTTTTTTATTGCTTGCATATCTTGTATACTAGAATGCAAGAAGCACAGAAATTTGATGTGTGGTTGTTTATTTCTAAAGACTGAAAACAACAGTGTCTGGCATGATAGACATTAAAAAATGAATCATGTAAATGAAGAATCCAGGAATTCAAGACCAATTTTTCTTTATTAATTTTTTTTTAAATTTATTTATTGTGTATATAATGTTCTGCCTGCATATATGTCTGCACACCAGATCTCATTATAGATGGTTGTGAGCCACCACATAGTTGATGGGAATTGAACTCAGGACTTCTGGAAGAGCAGCCAGTGCTCTTAACCTCTGAGCCATCTTTCGAGACCCAAGATCTACTTTTATTTAGAGCATACCCCTTCTAAATAATTATGTGAAAGTAGTATCTTGGGAGGGGCTCCTAGGAAGACAAATGCCAGACAAGGACTTGGGCAAGGGAAAACCCACTCATACATAATTGCTTAAACAATTTGTTATTTAGTATCATTATTCGGCCAGATCAATTTTTATTTCAGACAAATTAATGGGAAATAAGCTACCCACAGCTTGACTTACTGGTCATGAATGAAGGAATTAGCTCCTCCACTGTTTCATTCATTCCCTGGGAATGAATGACAGAGTCTCCACTACTTGTTTTGGTTTTCTTGATTATTTGAAATTATAAGTATGCACAGACCTAAGCTTGGACTGAAATTGAAATGGAAGGAATTCTCTCCTAATTGAAAAAAAGTGTTTTTAAATGCTTTATTACTATTATTAATTTTACATAATAATGATTTCATTATCACATTTTTTTACATTGACATAAAGTATTTTATTCATAATTCTTCCCAATTACTCTTTTCTAAAGCTCATTATCAACCCTGTTGATCCCTTTTACTCCCACTACTCTTTTAATTTCATGTATTTTCTTTCTTTCCTTCTTTTTTCCGTCCTTCCTCCCTCCCTCCCACCCCCCTCTTCCTTTCTTTCTCCCTTCCTTCCTTCCTTCCTTCCTTCCTTCCTTCCTTCCTTCCTTCCTTCCTTCCTTCCTTCCTTCCTTCCTTCCTTTCTCTTTTTTTACTCAGTGAGTTTTGTAGAGTTGCTTACACGTGCATGGATGAGAGGTTGCTTACAGGAGCATGGGAACCATACTAAGTGGCCACACCACTAAATAAAATATCTGCCTTCAGTCATTGACCTTTATCTGCCCACAGATTCTCAGAAAATGATCAAACAACCACTAACTGCCTATAAATCCCCAGGGAGGATTGGGGAGACAATGATTTTTCAAAAATAATATTGGAAGTGAAATACTTTTAACACAACATAGTCTGGTCTGATGGCCATTTTAAAGCATAACTTACTATTATTTCATTTGTATATCTTTGTTAGAATGATGACACAAACTTACTTTTGTATATTTTAATTATTTATTTAACATTTATTTTTCCGTATTAAGGTTCCACCTGTCCAACATTTATGTGCTGAAAAATGCTACTTGTTAGTGAAGTACAAGAAATGAGGAATAAATGATTTTTTTTTAATTTCTTTGCTGTGTCATTTTACTGTATAACTCTCCTTGGAAGGTTGCAGAGGACACTGACTTTATTTATCATATCTAATAATATGATATGACTATATGATTTAAATGCACAATATGATTTTTAAAGATGTGTATATTTACAATGTATTTTAAAATGAATTAATTAAAATATAAACTAGTACATACTTGTGCTAATTTTAATACTGTTTACTATCTAATACTAATATGTTTACAGTATATATGTAATATATTTGCTAATATGTTTATTTAATTTTTTTGTCTTATGGCATACGTATAATGCATGGATGATATTAGCTGAAGCAAGAAATGCTGTTTCAGGATTAGCACTATAATTTTGTAAGGGGATTGATTTTATGATCACCACCTCTTCAGTTCCAGCTTTACATTATTCATTTTTACACATTGGCAAGATAATTCTTAGAATCTGCCAAAATTTCTCTTGGCTATTTATTGTACATTGCCTTAATGGATGAGTAGGGACTTTACGGAACCTCTTCAGTTTTAATTAAATGAAATAACTGATTTTCTTCTAATTTACATTTGTCCCACAGAATTATATGTTAATAAATGAGCAAAATCAATCATAATCCATCAAAGTGCAATTATTCTGGCTTAGAGTTAAAAAAGAGCACAACAGAAAATTCAGTCTTTGCCTGTTTATTGACTATTGCTGTGTATTATGTATAAGTCACAGTGACTCCCTGAAGTTGTGAACATGTACAGAAACTGTTTCAAAGGTTGTGGAATTTTTTTTTATAAATATCAGGAAAATTTCTAAATTCCTAAAAATGCCCTAACTACTCTGAAGGTATTAGTTAATTTTCAGAAACATATTAGAAAGTGCCAGTTTTTTTGCTGAGGAGATGGCTCAGTGGGTAAGAACCCTTGCGTTACAAGCATGAGGAAATTAGTTCTAACCCACAGCACTCACGTAAAAGCCAGTCATGATGCACATGCCTGTACCCCAAGCATTGGAGTGGAGACCTGACTGGCCAGCCAGTCTACTTGTAATCAAGAGCTTCCAGGTCAGTTAAAGACCCAAGTCTCAACCCAAGTTCCCACCTCTACATGCATGCTTATGTGTTGGTAGTCCAGAACACTCACTTAAATGCACCACACACACAACACATTCAGATAAAAAAATAGTGTGAATAAAATTCCAAGCATTTGCATTAATGTACAGAAAGTATTCATTTGCTCTTATTTTATTTATTTGTTAATTTTGTGTAAGGAAATGTATGTCAATGCATGGGTAATTTATAATATAATATAAAATAATTATACAACAAATTGATAGGAGAAAGGGCTTGGTGGGTAAAAGCATTTGCTGCATGGGCCTAGTGACTTCAGTTTGATCCCTGGAACCCACATAAAGATGAGAGAAGGAACTGATCCGATAAAGTTGCCCCCTGGTCTCCCTACAGGCTCCATGGCATGCACACACTGCCCCTCATCCCAACTCATGCAATCAAAGGAAAACAAACCCATAATCTGTGCTATGAACCCCAAGATTTCTTTAACTAGCAAGATTGCTTTTTGCAGGGTGGGGAGTGGTCAGGGGAGGGTCTTGGTGGTTGTGGTGATGTTGTAGGAGAATGACTAAAGATGTTACTGTGATGTTCAAACAATTTATATTGTACATAAAACAAGGTATTTTTATTATGTGTTAACAGGTTAGAGCAGACTTGTTGCATTTTGTAAAAACTCATTCTTTGCAAAAAAAAAAAAAACAAAAACCAAAAACAAAAAAAAAACACCCGTTATACATAAAAATGCATCTCCATCTTATAAATGACTAAGACAAAAGACAAGAAAACAAAATATGAGTGTTTTCTTATGCCCTTCCCAGGCTCATGCCTCTTGGAAGTAAAAACTGCTATTAGTTCAGTATGTTTCATTTTAGTGAAAAATTCTAGCCATTTCCAAATGTGCACTTTGTTAAAAATATTTTTGTAATTAAGGTCACAATGCACATTCTTTTAGCTGGGTTGGAGGAGATCAACATTCTTTGTAATTAAAGAGATTTGCTTCTATGGCCAAAGGTCACACTTTATTATTTTCTCAATCCACCCAACTAGTTACCACCACTGCTTAGTGTGGTCTCACTAAGTTACTCTCACATTTCTTCACAACCCTTGTGAGTAACTTTAAAGTGTGACCTTTAATTCAATTCCATTGGTCCACATGTCGGTTTTTATGCCAATACCAAGCTGTTTTTATTACTATAGCTCTATAGTAGAGCTTAGAGTCAGTGATGGTGATGCTTCCAGAAGTTGCTTTATTGTATTTCTTTGTGCTTTATAAAATACTTGGTAGGCTAAAGCTAATGTGCATGTGGTTTCCGTTTTTTTTTTTTTTTTAAAAGGGGAATTTAAGGAAACATGATGCATTGCAAAGTCTGAATTTGTATTTTTCTTAGCATTTGTTCTTTAATATGCAAATATATGCAATTTAAATGGAATAACAAAGAGGAGTTGTAATTTTTCACCTAGATTAGGGAACCTCAGGAGAGTTCTGTACTAGGGAGCGTTTTCAGGTAGATGATATACCTTTGAGATGTCACATCTTGCTGCTGTCCTGAAGAAAAGGACTGGAACAACAACCTTCCTGACAAGGAAGCCGAGTCTGCTTCACAAAGTGTTTCCTGTATTTTACACTTAATATTCCTGTTTCCGCCCCTAGTATATATTCACCCTTAATGAATTTCCTGTTGATTTTAAAATAAATTTCTATTATGGACTATTTTAAAAGAGTTGTCTATTTTGAGTTGTCCACAGCACAGAGTTAAATCACTTCCCTTCCAGGAACAATGCTTGACTTTGAACTGAAAATCTGACCATGAAATTTAAGCATTTTGTTCATTTAAATGTGTCATATTTTCTTTTTGTTTTCAATACAATAGTTTATAAATTTGTAACATCTAAGTCTGTTTCTGTTATTTCCTTTTTTTTAAATGACTGGAAGCCAATCTTAAAAGATTTGAAAATGGCATCTTTTTAAAATAGAAAAATGAAGTGTTTTGTTTTCAAAGGAACCCAAACCGTGTTTTGTAAACCAGTAATATATTTAATGCTTATACTGATTCTAAGTAAAATAATGAGTTATTTTCCCATAAACTGAAGAGCAAGTAAAATTAATATCCTGACAGTGATCTCTATGCCACTAATGATGGTGGATATGGAAGGCTAAATGTGCAGTGTGATTAATGATAAAAATGAATCTTTTGTACATATTTGCTCTAACACTAATAATAGTATTGCTTGTATAAATTTAATATTCTTATGTAAATAAACCATTTTAAAACTTAAATATGTTTCAATTGGAAATATATCACAATCTCTTTTCCTTGTTACATCTTTATAAATAAGTAATACTCTAAGAAAGGTACAGAGGTTAAATGTTAGTGAGGAATCGCTTACCATCTTGGAAAGTATCACTGGACACTGAAGGAACACATTTGTGTGCAATGAAGCATCTCCACATTCACAAAGGTTTTGGTTTTAAATAGGAATTTCTGGAATATGATAAAATTATCTGTGTCATTTTTAAATATTATTTACACAGTGATCTCTACTGAATATTAACTACCATGGAAAACCACTCTTATAGGACCCTTATGCCATAGAACTCTCTCGAGGCTAGAGAGGAGATTGCTGCTAGTTTTTGAGTGCTGTGAAGGGAAATGACAATACAATTTCCACGTTATTTATTTGTTTATTTATTGTCATTGTTGTTCTTAGTTCATAAACTTTAGTACTGGCCCAGTTGAAGGAGAGAGCTAAAGGTGGTTCCAGCCTTCTTAATTCTAGATCTCCTCAGGAATGCCATTAACAACAGTTCAAGCATGTGGTTGGGGATACTATTCACAGTGGCTTATGATAATCCACATTTATAGCTATTCTCTTACCATGTATTTCTAAGCCGTGTCTCAGTTTCTTGCAGAGCTGAAGTTCTGTGTTGTTTCCGTTGTTTTGTGGAGGTTTCTCTTGGAAACTAAAGTTTCATGTGCCCCTTTTACTTGGATGTTTGCAGTAAAGGTTGCATTAATTTAAAATTGTAGACTTTGTGGCTAAGAGGAGCATCAGAGCTAATCATTTCCATTCCTATTCCTTTGTTGACCCCAGCTTTGGTCTTCGGTACCTCTTGCCCAGTTCCTTGACACTCTTTAACTTTCCTCTCAGATTTTGCTGTTCTCTCACTCCCATTTATTGCCACTCTGATCGGGTTTCAGTGTTTCTTCTTGGACAAAAGCCTCCAGAATTCCTCCTTTTGTCAAGACATCTTTATCTCCATTCTATTCCCTCTGCCTTTTGTCCTGTCCTTGTATTTATTACTTCCATGGCCTACAAAAACTTACCATCATGTGATCTTAGGGAATTTTACTTTTGCTTTTTAGTTCTCACTTCTCTTTTATTAAGTTTTCCAAAAAATGAACATAAATTCATTTGTCTATGAATTGCTACACTCCCTTCCAGGTTCAGCAGGCATTTTTGTCTCTCCCTTTAAGCATCCTAGTTTCTCTCTGAATTCTTTGCAAAGGGGTACATATCCTTCTTCCAGAAATGCCACTGTACTTCTTGTGGTTTTGTTTATTTTATTTTACTTTTCATGGCTAGATTGCAATCTTAGGATATAGGAAATATTTAGGTTATAGAGTCGAGTGTATCTGGTTTCTGATCCGTTTCTTATTTGTGTCTGCCTTAGGTAAGGACTGCCTTGTGGTAAGATTTCTTTCATATTCAGATACTCCCTTCCTTGCATGCCACGTTGTATGTTGAAGGATAAATAAGGCTTATTTATGGAGGAATGCTATTTGAATATTTAGTTAAACAATATCCTGAAGAATCTCAATGTTTTTGCCACCCACAGAGAAATAACTTCCTCATCTTAATAAAAGATCATACTACAGACACAGTGAAAGAATTTGTGTGTGGGAATGGAATGTGGAATGCACCATTAGAGGAGTAGCTGAAGATGACTTAGTCATGTGCATGTGTATTTACATATTTAGAAAAGACTGTTTTCTTTTTTTTTCAAGTTTTATATGAGCTCACTTATAGTAGTTATTTAGAGCCAGCTGGGGTCATTTTGAGTCTTAATGCCTATTTCTAGTTTTGAATAGGGAAATTGATATGGCATAATAGATTACAGGACATTTCAGTCTCTCAGTTTTATTTTATTATGAAATAATCTTCTATGCATAACATTACTAGACAGAAAAAAACCTAGTATGTTTGTAAATAGAATATACACAATGGTTTACTAACATAAATAATAGAACCATATAATTAGGCTCCTGAAAAGAATAATTTACTTTCATATTGTTTTTGTTTCTATGATGGAAGATGTAGCATGTATAGCATACAAAAATTTTTAGTGCTAGTTGTATTTATTTTAAACTCAGCCTACAGGGCTAGTGGCTTAAGCTTGGGCTGAAAGAACACTAACAAAAATTCTGATGTCAGAAGAATGCCCCAGTCTGAACCGTCATGCGTTCATAGGCAGGTGTCTGAGGTTACTCTGCACACAATGTTGCGTTTACTCATGGCTGAATGAGCAAATGACTGAATTTCAATGCTATTAATTAAATTTGTAGAAGAGCTTCTCAAACCTCTAAATCATTTTCCTGGGAACATTTTGTAACTTAGCCCTGTAACAATAATTTCTTGGTGAGTGTATAAAGTGTTGGCAACCTTTTCAATGCCCTCTTTTCAAGAAAAATAGTATTCCAAGGGCATTTGAAGTGACTGCAATAATTTCAGATGCCTGTAAGATACTGAATAGAGTGAATTTAGAACCTCTGCTTGATTACTTCGGACTTTTAAAATATGATTTAATTTGAGTTGTAGATTCATTTTTATTCTGCTGAACTCAATGGCAAGTGTGGAAGGAAACACAGAACTAATAAAAACTGATGCTTTAATTAATATGTATTTTGCAAAGCCTCAGTATAAAGCTCTTTTTCATGCCATAATAATTTTAATTACACTATTAATGTATTATAAAAATATATCTTCTCTTTTTTGCTTTCTGATCTCATGTGTCCACTCCTCAGTCTCCAAAGGAGCAGGCATAACAGATAAATTTTGGAAGCAGCCTTCCATTCAGTCATATCTCTGCTGTAATTTCTCCATCGTTATTCGCTGCCATCACATCCGGTACTGACAGTCCATCTCGAGCTCCGTGGAATCAGAGGCCTATGGCCAAATTTGCAAACCCCCATATCCGAGGGTATTACCCCTTTAACCTGCTGCTTCTATATATTCACAGAATCATTGGAGCTCTCAGCAGCAACCCTGCTAACCTGAAAGTTTAGTTTCAGTTAATTTTAAGACCACAGACAATTGCAGTAAACACAGCACCAGGTGATGCTGTGTACAGTTGGGCAAAGACCTGTGTTCCTTTAGTTGTGTTGTAAAAACAGAAGGAAACTTGAAGTCATAGGGCCTCAATGGCCACTGCAGATAAGACACCTTGGCATTAGAGGGGCCTTTATTTCCAATATACCTTCTGGGAGACTAGGAGAGCCAAAGGATCTGTCAGCTCACTAGTAGTGCTGCTTATGTATTAGGAATTTGATTGTATCCCTTGCACAGGAGTCAAGAAGGCCGAGGTATTTTGCTCATCATCCTGGACTGATGGTGGGCCACTATCCTAAGTGAAAGAAGTCCACTAATGATACACAGCTCATGAAGAATGTTTAGTATTATGCCTTATGACCTCCAAGTAAACTCTGTGGGTGGGCTGAAGTAAAGACTCCTGACATACTTTGCAGCTGAGAACATTGACATTTAGGGAGCATAAGTGACATGCCACAGCCACAACATTGACAAGTAATAGAAATGGAACAGTAGAGTAATTGCCTCTCTGGGGACAGAGATCCCTGAAACTCTGAGGCCCACAGTTCATACTCTGGCTCAATGAATCACTAGCCTCCCTCCATCTCCTTTTCCAATAACTAAACCAAAGATTTCTGTGTAGAGAGAGCTGGCCGATGAATTAAAAATACGTGAGCCAAGAGGAAGACAGAGTAGTATGACCCACCCATCTGTTTCCATTCCTGTTCATGATGCATTTTAAAATCAATACCCCCCTCCCCCCCCCCGAAGATCTAGTGTAAGATCAAACTTGGGGCCAGTTTACATTATCTACTGTCTCATGTTGAATGATCTTGATGATGAGTGGAATATGTAACCAGTATCTGCCTCTCTACTGAACTGTATCGGAACATGGGGCATTCCAAGCCAGCTGTCACAGGATGGCTTAGTCAGTATTGCTTTCCTTTAGCTGACCAAGCTGTATAAGCAATTACTAGTAATAAATAGATAATTAACCACCAGGGCTCATTTTTTATTTTCCTGACTAAGGAATCATTTGCTCTGACCATCTTGGGATCTTGACTTAATAATGTATACAGTAAGCTCTCTTCAGATATCTGTGGTATTTCTAATGATTTTATGTATAGTAAGAAAGGTTTTAGTGAACAGAGTACAGCCAGGGAAATACAGAGAAAATACACATAGTGCACCCTCTAGGTTATTTTAAAATAGTTACCAACAGTGGAACAATCTGCTGTTCTTTTGGTGAACTCTGCTAAGTGAGTCAGATTGACTACAAACCTGTGAGACCCCAGTGCACCTGTTCAGCTACTGTTTCATAGTAGATGGGAAATGTGAAGCAAATTATAAATGGAGACCCTAGAAACCATGATCAGTGTGAAAACCATATGTGAAAATATACTCCCTGTATGGATGTTCATGATGCCAATGGGAGTGAGTAGGAAGAAAAACACTTTGATAAGGGTCATTCTTCCTTTCATTAGGAGTCTCCTACCCTGGGTCTTCCTGAAAGGATGCAGTTAAGATGTTCAGCTGATGAGCACAGTGGTGTGATAAGTTAAAAGCCTTTCCTGGGAGGTAGTTGAAAAATTCCATCACTGAAGATAACAAAGAATTAATTCATAATACAGAGAGAGTGTGATGGGGGATGTCCTTCTGTACACTGTGAATATCTGCTGCTTTTATTGACTGATGAATAAAGCTGCTTTGGCCTATGGCAGGGCAGAATATAGCTAGGCAGGAAAGCCAAACTGAATACAGGGAGAAAGAAGGGCGGAGCTGAGAGAAACACCATCCAGCTGCCCAAAGAGCAAGATGCCAACAGACCGGTAATGCCACGGCCACATGGCAATACATAGATTAATAGAAATGGGTTTATTTAAGTTGTAAGAGCTAGTTAATCATAAGCCTGAGCCATAGGCCAAACAGTTTGTAATTAGTATTAAGCCTCTGAATGATTATTTACAAGTGGCTGCAGAATAGGACGGGACAGTGAAAAGCATCTGGCTACAAGAGTGCGTCAACAAGCTGGCAGGAAACCACTGCCTCCTTTCCTTGCTCCTTCCTCCTCTTTCCTCATCCTTCCTCCTCCTTTCCTTCTTCTTTTTTAACTGGAGGCCACAACACCTGTGTGACTTTCCTGGAGAGACTAGATGATACATCCATGGGCTGGGAAGATGGCTTAGTGGTTAAGAGAACTTGTTGCTCTTGCAGAGGACTATTTTCTTCATTTTCCAGCACCCATGTGGTGACTCACAGCCATCAATAACTCTTATTTCCAGAGCATCTGATGCCCTCTTCTGAACACCACAGACATACATGCAAGCAAAACACTCATACACGCAAAATAAATAAATAAACCTAAAAAAAAAAGATTTAAAAATGCATCTATTCATCCCAGATAGGGAGGGAATTTGCAGGCCAAACAATTCTACTCAACTACATGAACCAGTGAGTTTTTTGGAATTGTTTGCAGGAGTATGAGTGACTCAAAGACAACCATAGAACCAAGAAGTTCCCCAGGCAACTAGTAAGCAGCTATCCTACAGGTGACCCCATGTCGTATGAATGACACATGAAAGGTATACATCTGGAGTCCCACTTGCAAGATGCACGACTCCCAGGCAGCTGCATTACTGAACACACCCTGGTAAACTAATGAGCAGCTAAACTATCCATAGGTCCCTCCTCAGTTTTTTACTGGTTTATTTATTTTGTTTGTTTTGTTTTGTACCACTTACATAAATTCAAGGACAAGAGCGGCATAATGAGGGTCTCAGGAAGATTCGTGAACTTCATGAACCCTGAAGGTCTTGAGCTCCTTGGTACCTCTGACCCTCACCCTTTCTGTATATAAAGAAATGCCTTTAGCCTGATCTATAAGGGTCTTTGCAGGAAATCACTGATGGTGAGATTTAAGGTGTCAATGATCGTGTCCAGTGCAGAAGAAATTGATACACAAGGGTAAGTGGAGGTTAGCCTCTTGCCTTTGCCTGTGTAGTGGGTAGGAGGCAGGGAGTACCAAATAATATTTTCTAACCAGGGAGAACGTGGCGCACCCAAACTTGTCAGAAATATTTTTGGCCACGGCAGTTAGACTTCTTAGAGGTGCTGTGTAATTCCTGGTTATATTGCAGACTTATACCTGTGACTATAATGGGTTTATTAAAAGGAGAATAGAAATATTTTTTATAGCTACTGTGTGTAATAGTCAACCTCATGTTTCATCTAGCCAACTGAAATCTTTTTAATTTGATTTTTTTTGGGCATCTTCATCACAGATTCATATGCATTCATCAGAGATGTATAAGATAAATCCCACGGTTGTCTGCACTGAATCGATATTTCTCATTCACTATATTTAAATTTTTTAATTCCCTTTAAGTAATTTAATGGTAAAATTTTCTTGCATTTCATTTTATTTTATGGTTAATTTTTACCAGTTTTCTTTTCATAGGTTTTTTTCTTTAATTTTTTATAACATCTTAGCCCCCCTCTCTTCCCAGTTCCTGCTCCCCCCCGCCATCCCATACATTCCTCCTCCGCCCGCCATTTCTCTTCACATACAGTTGGGGCCTCCCGTGGATATCAGCCAACCATGGTATATCAAATTGCAGTGAGACTAGGCTCCTCCTCTTCTGTTAAGGCTGTCAGGTAGGAAGAATGGGTCTCACTCGTTTCATAACATCTGTTAGCTCCATTATTTCTCTGTTTAGTTTTTGTCAAGATGACCTGTCCATTGGTGAGAGTGGAGTGTTGAAGTCACCCACTATTAATGAATGGGGTTTATTCATTAAATCATAAATGTATGATTTAAACTTTCATAATGTTTCTTTTACAAATGTGGGTGTCCTTGCATTTGGGCATAGATGTTCAAAATTGAGATGTCATCTTGGTGGATTTTTCCTTTAATGAGCATGAAATGTCCTTCTCTATCTTTTTGGATTAATTTTAGTTTCAAGTATATTTTGTTAGATATTAGGATAGCTACACCAGCTTGCATATTAGGTCCATTTGTTTTGAAAATCTTTTTCTAACCATTTACTCTGAGAAAATGTCTGTCTTTGATGTTGAAGTGTGTTTCTTGTATGTAGCAGAAGGATGGATCCTGTTTTCCTATCCATTCTGTTAGCCTGTGTCTTTTTATTGGCGGATTGAGCCCAATTGATATTGAGAGACATTAATGATCACTAATTGCTAATTCCTGTTATTATGTTGTTGGTGGTGCGTGCGTGTGTGCGTGTGCGTGTGCGTGTGCGTGTGCGTGTGCGTGTGCGTGTGTGTGTGTGTGTGTATGTGTGTGTGTGTTTCCCTTCTTTGGGTTTTGTTGGTGTGAGATTATCTATTGCCTGGTTTTTGTAGGTGTTAACTTCCTTAGGTTTTGGTTTTCCTTCTAGTACCTTCTGTGGGGCTGGATTTGTGGATAGATATTGTTTAAATTTGACTTTGTCATGAAATATCTTGTTTTCTCCATCTATTGTGATTGAAAGTTTTGCTGGGTATATTAGTCTGGGCTGGCATCTGTAGTCTTCTTGAGCCTGCAATATATCTGTCCAGGCCCTTTTGGCTTTTAGAGTCTCTGTTGAGAAGTCAGGTGTAATTCTTACAAGTCTGCCTTTATATGTTACTTGGCATTTTTCCCTTGTAGCTCTTAATAATCTGTCCTTATTCTGTGTGTTTAGTGTTTTGATTATTATGTGACTCAGGTCTTTCTTTTCTGATCCAACTTATTTGGTGTTCTGTAAGCTTCTTGTACATTTTTAGGCGTGTACTTTAGGTTAGGGAAACTTTCTTCTATGATTTTGTTAAATATATTTTCTGGGTTTTTGAGCTGGGATTCTTTTCCTTATTCTATCTCTATTGTTCTTAGGTTTGGTCTTTTCATTGTGTCCCAGATTTCTTCAATGCTTTGTGTTAGGAGTGTTTTAGATTTTCCTGGTAAGCTTTCTCATTGCTTCTGTTTATGTTTGTTATGTTTTTTTTCTGTTCATTGTTTATGTTAATAGTTTAAGCAAACCATTTTATTCTTTTGTTCAATAGTACTAATAGATTATTTTGCCAAATTTGTTTTTCTGTTATCAGTGATTATTTACCTATGTGTGATGATATTTTATTTGTAAGCTTGCCTGGGGATCTGAGGACAAAGTCAGCCATTACATTAAACATCAGGTCAGGCAGTGGTAGCACACGCATTTAATCCTAGCATTCGGAGGCAGAGATCCATTTGGATCTCTGTGAGTTCAAGGCCACACTGGGAACAGAGCCAACCATGGTGGCACATGCCTTGAATCCCAGCACTAACCACAGAGGTCTGGAGGTCTGTACAGACAGACAGAAGTGATAGAGCTGGGTGAAAAGAGGAAGTGATGTACCGGGCAGAGAGAGGGAGTGAGGTGGCAGGGCACAGAAAGGTATAGAACGCATGAGTATACAGAAAGTAGCTCTCTTGGGCTGAGGATTTCCTAGTGGTAAGAACTTGTAGCTGGCTTGTTCTGTTCCTCTGATCTCTCAGCTTTCACCCCAATATCTGGCTCTGGGTTTTTTATTAATAAGACCTTTTAAGATTCGTGTTACACCTATGAAGTTTTTTAATTTGTATTTTACATGTATATATCCTTGTATAATACACACACACACACACACACACACACACATATGGCGTAATAGCATATTGAAAATATCTCTCAAAGATAGGCAGAATAAAGAGCCAAACACTGACTCTGCTCATCTTTGAGATATTTTTGCTATGCTGGCAGGACATCGTAAGCAAGGACTACAGATGACTCTCCCTAGAGAAGGGTCTACTGTCATAGAAGACTAGGGAACCTCACACTTTCCAGATGGACATACACTTTATGGTTAAGATAGGTTTTAAGTTTGAAATTTGTGCCCTGAGCTTAACTCAGTGAAGCAAATGTGCCCCAGGTTGTATCTGCTGTGGGTCCCTGTTTTCTCGCCTGTCTAGACTGACGTTTTGCTTTCTACTGCTTTCACTGTTCTTGTGTGCGTTGCTGCAGATGACAGAACAAGGTAACACCCATAGAATCTGTGTCCTCGGTTCACTTCCAGGCCGGTTTGTTGCTTTCTTAGTTGTTTACTAGTGTATGGGAGTGGGCTTTTTATACATAATGACTCATTTCAACGATGAAGTGCTCTGCTCAGTGTCTTTGCTGAGTCTTTGTTAACTCATGACTTAAGTTTGTGGAGTCCACAAGGCAGTGTTCCAGCTGAGCTCAAGACATGTTTGTGGCTTTTGGCGCCTTTGTTGCACGTGTTGAGTGCGTTGCTAATAGTTCATCAACTGTGAAACCTGAATGAGCTTTAAGACTCTAGTCACGTATTTATGGCACGGGTGTTTTATTACTTCATATATCCACCACTAAAGGCTAATTTTTAATTTTAACCAAAACCCTGAAAAATCATCGTTGCTTTACAGATGGAAAACACAACATGTAAACGATTAAAGTATCTTGCCTTTTGGGTTAGTGAGATAATTAAGACATCTGAGCAACAAGGCTCACTGACTTGGTGTGTAATAGCCTTCAATAATTGTAAGTTTTATTATTGTTGTTTCTTATTTGTACTGATGATAATGCCTCAACTGAGCTTCAGCATAGCTGACGTGCTGTTTCTCTGAGTCCAAAGTCTTGCAATTTTAGATACCTTTAGGGATACAAATGGGGTGAACAGTAAATGCAGTTTTATTTCTTCACTCTCTGAGCAGAGTTCCTAATTATTTCCATGAAACAGGATATTAATGACCTTCTAGAATATATTCCCTTTCCTATTGCTGGCTTCCACTTACAAAGCCAACCTTTAGCTATTAGGGCTGACGCTGTTCTTCATGCTGATGACTGAACAGACTGTGGCCATTGTGTGACTCAGCACAGCTCTCCTGTCCTGACTGCCGACTCAGCAGATCAGCAGGCTGCCTGTGTGCAGCTTTGGTCTGTGGTGGAGAGGCTTATCTGGAAAGCCCGAGGAAAACAAACAAGATGCCAATGGAAATGGGTTGTGGGCTCTAACTTCTGTGTGGTGTCTGGTGTCAGGTTTAAGAACCATATGTCCAGAGAGCTATTGTATTGTAGGGCTATTTAGCAAATAGTCTGGTGTCAGATTCCAGATAAAACACAAGTTTACATTTTGTGCTGAGACCATTTTTATCAGGGAGTGCTGTGTTTTGCAAGTACTCACATGAGAACAAGATGCCTAGTGTACACAATGCAACTGACGAGTTCCCCAAGGACCCACAGAGAGACATGCCATTCCTGTGTCGATAAAGCACTCTTTGTTTCACAGACATTTGCCTCATTTTGGACAGGAATGTTTGAATCCAAAAACAGATGAAGCAGGCCCTGCTCTGCTGCTGCCTGCAAATTGGGAACGATTGCTTAGTGACCTGTGATAACTGTTGCTTGTAGGGGAAAGAGAGGTGTGTTTGTTTTTCTGATTTATTTAACAAGTGTCCTTGGAACTAGCTGCATGTTGAGACTTTGGTAACAGGACTGGGACAGCGGAGTGACTCACTATGGGCTTTCAGCTTCAGCACCTCCTATTTCCCAGGTTTTGTCCAGAATCTTGGGCCGTATTCACATGATTATGTGTAAATTTGCAGTTAGGATGTTATGGTCTCTTTATGCCTCTGCTACCCTGTCTATCATACTTCCCAGGTTACAAAGTGGTGTCACCCTTGCTGTGGACAGTCTTGGAATCTGGCTAATGGAATATTCAGTTTAGGGTACATTTATTATGGATTTAGTTCTTAATTGTAGTGTGAGTCACCTGAAACATCAATTTGAAAGTGAAAAAATACAGAATATCAGCAATTCTATGAGATCAGTGAATACTAACTACTTGTAGTTACTGAACTAGTAAAGTTTTGTTTTACTGTCCTCTAGGAGCCTCCTCCTGCTCCTGTTGTTTCTGAGTGAGCCTCTGCACCAAGAGTGATGATGAGTCAGTGTAGAAACAGGGGCCACTGTGAGGACATGGTGCCAGCATCACGGGGGCAGAGATGAAACTGTATTCCTGCTAACAGAGGACAGACAGAATCACAGAGTTACGAAAAACATACCCGGCTTAGTAATTATCTGAAAATATAAATATTTGTCCTTGAGTTTTATTATCTTTATGATAAATTATTTAAATTTGTTGTATTTTGCAGTTGGTGGCCTCCTTCTTCCTTTTGCTTCTGCCTTCCTTTCGGCTGGAGATTGAATCTAGGATCATCTGCTTGGGAGGAAAGAAAGACCTCCACTACCTAGCCACACTCCCAGCCCTAAGATTTATTTTGTAACTCTCCTTTATGTCCATTGTACAAATTTCAAAGTTCGTTGTACTGGATTTGACCCTGATGGGAAGTGTATGGAATGAGTCCCTGTACTGAACACATTTCCTTTAGGAATTGGGACATCATTTTCAGGGGTTGTGTTTGTAATTTCTTAAATTGGACAGATTCCCTTTCAGTGGAAAAAAAAGTATGTCACTGGATAAAAGGACAAGGGAACGCTGCTTCAGCGTGTGCGGAGTTAAGTTCCTAGGGGTAGGTCAGTGTAAGTTGTCTGATATTATTCAGCCTACCAGTTTCCTCTCTTCCTTGTTCATACTCTTCCCATTCAACACCATGAAGATAGGCGGGCACCATGAGTGACTGAGATTTTCATCGTATGGAACTGGGGATGGGCTCAAAAGACCCTTTTCTCTAATGCAGTTCCCGAGTTTGCTTCGTTTCCCCATTACAATCAGCAAATATATTACTTGATAATGGATTCTGCACCACTGTTAATTCTTCAGTTTGCACAAGTGGAACAGAAATTTGGCCTTCCCCCATTGTTTTTTCCTTTAATTGCATCAGCCTCGGGGGTCTGAGAGGCTGTAACAGAAGAAGCAATGCTTTTCTGATTGCTGTGCACATCGAGCAAGCAAATGTCATGAATAGAAAATCAAGAAATTAGTGGTTCTACTAACGTCCTTTCCTCACTGATCTTGTCTTTCGTGAATTCCTTGCTCACGGCGTGAAGTGTCCTGCGATTGAAGGCTGTGCTTGTTTTATTCATGGTGAGAGCAGGTAGATAGGTGGATACTAAAATATGTAATAGTCTCTTGCCTTTTGGAGTCTATATTTCTGTCATTTTTTTCAGTTTTTTTTTTTAACAAAATCAGAGACATCTATGCTGTACATCAAAGATCATGAATCAGTTCCTAATCACCTTCTTCTTACCAAAAGCCAGGAGAATTGTTCTTAAGGAAGTGTTGTTTATAGATCATGTTTAGAAACCATATTCGAAAGGTAGTTGCTATTCCATCTACATTGACTCATTCAATCCATGATATTTGCAAGCCAGATCTGTGCCAGGTCCTGTCAGATGTTAGGGAGACAATAAAACACAAGCAGACAAAAGTCCTTGCTCTCGGAGCGCTGACATTTTAGTGTGGAAGAAAGGAAAAAAAAAAAACCAACAATGAATAGGAGGTCAGACAGTAATGCATGTGATGGGAGAGAGATACATTAGCCAGGAGGACAGGTGCAGGATACTTAGATCTTCTCCTCCAGATCTGTCCACCAGTCTTGTGCATTTTGTTTTCCCTCTGGCAGGCAAACCAGTCTGCTTTGTCTTAATAGGTTTCCTGGGAAGAGATCTGAGGCAAGGAGAAGTGTGATTTTCAGCTCCTTTCTTTAGCAGGTAACTTTGGGCTCATGACTACCTTCCAGTTTCTAGCACTTTTCTCAAAGCAGCCTTCTTTACTGTAATTTTTTTCTACTTTCAACTATCCTACTTTCATCATGTCCCTTCAGGGCTGATGCTGGCAATAGCTCTGCTATTACTATCCCAAGGATAGACAGACAGTACCCCCCGCCCCCTCCAGTCCTTTCTGCTTCCTTGTCAATAATCTTTCATTATTCTCTTCAGTTTTAGGTGGCACCTTTTTGCCAAGACACTGACCTGTAGATGAAATTCTAAACAGTCTTAGTAAGAAACACAAAGCCAAATACAGAGTTAAAGCCAAAGAGATCAGAGCAAGAGCCATGATTACCTTATCTGACCACCTCGTGGTCATCACTTCCTCCGAGAGAGGAAAGAGACTTTCTCCTTGTGTGACTTATCTCTTTATTGCTTTCCTGTTCTGCCTTCCCATTGGCTCTAAGCCCAGCCACATGACTTCCTCATCACTTCCTGTCTATACAGACCTCCTGGTCTCTATGGTTGGTACTGGGATTAAAGACTCGGGTCACCACGCTTGGCTGTCCTTGACCACACAGAGACTCTGCCTGCCATGTGATTGGGATTAAGGGCGTGTGCTACCACCGCCGCCGGACTTCTGCTTAATGGCTATTTGACCTCTGATCTCCAGCCAACTTTATTTATTAACATACAAATAAAATATCACATTTCATCACAAATAAAATATCACCACACTGACCAATACAGGTATCAGTTTTGGTGTATTCAAAAGATGGCTTGGCATTGCTAGTGACGCAGAGGAGGCAAAGAGAAGGTCATGCAGGTTATGCAAGGGAATCTTTCTTCAAGAAGGAGCAATGACTCTTTCCTTAGAATGCTGGATTTGCAGTAGGGTGGGCTAGGTGAGGGATGGAATGAAATAAGCAAATGGAGGAGTACTTGGAATTTAGTTAGTAATTTCAGACAGATCTAGAAGAAGAACAAGATCATAGAGAGCTTTCCTAGAGTTTATAGCCAGTGTCAGACTGGAAGCTTCTGGTACATCGCTCTCTATACTGCTTGGAGACTTTCCATTGGCAGCAGAAGTGGAACAGGGAGGCTGTCAGGAGGCTGCTGAAGAAGGTGATGGTGATGACGCATTTCAGCTGTTTGAGGAGAGTTTTCTTATGGATATGTTGTGCTAAGAAAAGAATCTGGAATGATGCCAAGTTTAGCAATCAAATGGGTAGGCTTGTCTTTTATGTTCTGAGGACCACCTTTGGAGGAAGAGTCTAGAGAAGGTTAGTGATTTGATGTTGATCCTCTTAACATGCCTCACAGCTAGTATTCTGAGTTGGCAGTTCATGAGAAATGTTCAACCTGAAGACACAAATTAGGAGTCATCAATAAATAGATGATATTTAAAATTAAGAGACCATTGAAGTTTCTTAGGTTGTTGATTCTCAAATACTTTACTATGATATTTATAATTTTTACTGTAAATATATGATGGTTGGGTCAATTCAGTGAACCTTAACACACACACACACACACACACACACACACACACACACACAGACATGCATGCACGCACCTGGCAATGTGCTTATCTGTTAGAATATTGACGTCTTTGTAAAGTCATAGGTAGGCATACCAAGTGTAAGTATAACAAAAATCTGTTTGAAAATAATGTCTCTTAAAAAGGCATTTTATGTAAATGCTGGAAAGTGAGTGTAATCACTGTTTTTCCTGCCAAGCAGAATTAAATTTTAACTCTGAGGAGAGAACATAAGGAACTTTACTGCAGCTGTCTTCCAGATGACAATTTCCTTATAAAGTGCAATTATTTTAAGCCATTTTCTTACAGTGTGGCATATTTATATGTATAAAATTTCAATTACTTAGACTTTCTGTGATTTCTGTTAACTTTCTAGGATTTTGGATAAAAGATAACTTGCAATAATGAAATCATCATCATTCAAACCACTAGCTAGATTTAGTGCCAACCGATGGAAGCCCAGGAGAATAATTTTGTCACTAACCAGCCATGGGAATTCATAGCAGAACTTCACTGGGTTTAATCACTTTGTTTGGAATGAAAAATTAAATTGGACTTCTGATATGTATTCAGCTCCACAGGCTCTCTATGCCTTCTCCAGACTTGTCACAATGGGCCAGGAATGCCAGGAGTGCCTGAGAGAGGCTGGCTGGGTCCCACTCTCTGTTCCAGCCTCATAGCTGTCTTCCCAGGTAGCTCCCCCTTTTTGTCTCTGCAGCACAATTTCCTCAGAAGACTCCTTAATTATATGGTCTCAGGATCTCCTAGTTCAGACAGCCCGTGGAAATGAGCTCTTTCAACCTCTGTCCTGATACAGAATACCCACCACATCCTTGAGAGTAGTTATTCAAAATCTATTTGCAGAGTGCCAGCAGCTCATTAGCTAGGATGGTAACCCTTGGCATTTTGTAACAGCTGCCATGCTTTCTTTTGCCCAGCCAAAACAAATATATTTAAAACCTCCACTTTTTGGTCATTTTACCATAAGGATTTGTAAATACTTCTGTGGTTTAGTGGCTTTCAAAGTTTACTGTATGTAAGGGTCACTTAGAGGGTTATGATGAAAACTGTAGGACTCCCTATCCCAGAGTGATTTTATTAGATCAGGGATGGGCTCCAACAATCTACATTTCTGTGTGTGTGTGTGTGTGTGTGTGTGTGTGTGTGTGTGTGTGTGTGTATGTCTGTGTCCGCGCATGCATGTGTGAATATGTGTGTGCATTTGCACACATGTGGAAGTCAGAGGTCAACTTCAGTTGTTGTTCCTCAGAAACCTTCCTCTTTGTTTTTTGAGATAGTGCCTTTCACAGTCCCTATAGTCCCAGGGATTGCCAGTTAATCTAGGTTGGGTGATAAGTGAACTCCAGAGATCTGTGTGCCTTGGTTGCCCAATGTTGGGATTACAATAATGCACCACTATGCTCCATCTGGTCCATACTCAGGTACTCATGGTTGTGCATTGAGCAGCCTGCAAGGTACATTTTAACAAACATGTTACATCATTAATGAATAAAGATTTTATGATAATTTACCACAAGCATGTGGCATGGAAAATTCAGTTATAAAGTAGTTTGTATACCTGGGTATGATGGCCATGCCTTTAATTCTAGTACTCAGGACGCAGAGATAGGCAGATTTCTATGAGTTCAAGAGCAGTCTGGTTACACAGGGAGTTCCAGGCCAGGAAGGGCTAAACAGTGAGACCCTGTCTCAAAAACAGAAACACAACAACAACAACAACAACAACAAAAACTTCTGTAGTACAATTCCACTTTTGGAATGCTCCAACCTTGGAGCATTTTATGCACTATTTTTTTGGGGGGGGTGGCGTTTCGAGACAGGGTTTCTATGTGTAGCTTTGCGCCTTTCCTGGAACTCGCTTTGGAGACCAGGCTGGCCTCGAACTCACTATTTTAATGAACTTGGGAAATTAGGTAACTAGTCCTTCAGCTCTGTCTTGCGGGAACATCACAGTACATAGATGGGAGGAGATGGTGGGGAGACCAGTAGAGCAGTTATGATGCAGTGCAGTGAGTGTTAGAGGCCAAAGCTGGAAAGGGGTCAAAAGCCTCCCTGCTCAAGCAGGTGACAGGATTTGGGGCAAAGATGCCAAGAGGCTAATTGTTTTAGGAGACAGGATTAGTTTTCTTTGTGTTCCTTTCTAATTCAAAAGAGGCAGTAATTCAGTTTGGCATCTTTTAAATGTAAACTCTACCTTTTCTAATCACTCAGAGAACTTACCTTAATTTGAGAAAACTCCCAGATGATTCTTTAGCCTTCAGTCTCGGTTAAAAGCAGACTTAACCCCTTGGGGTTGGTGGAAGGTTTGTGTGTTGAAAGCCAATTTCTGAGTTATATTGTTCTATAATGTCTGGTTTCCTCTTGCTTGAACTTCAACGACAATACAACCACTGTCCTAGTTATGTTGGGAGCTTTGCCCTCAATCTTAGGAGCAGCAGTCTGAAACCAGATGATTCTTAGATCTCTCCTGAAGAGTCCAGCTGCTGCTCAGATGTGATCGCTCATTGTTCTAACGTAAGCAGCTTAGGCTCAACTAGCCACACTCTGGACTGTCCACATACAAAGCCGTTTCTGTCCCACATAGACTGGAGACTCCCTGTGCTCCAGGCTCAGCTGCAGGGTCTGCTGAATTAATCACAGGATGCTTAGATCACACTCCCTAAGGACTTGGCAATTTCTGTAGTGACTTCACCCAAACGCTGAACTCTCTGCTCTCTTTAAATGTCCTCTTGATAGCTAGGGTTGGAGAGCTTTTAAAAGGCTGTTGAGAAGAAATGGGCATTCCCTTGTCCTCTTGCCTGTCATGATGAATCTAGCAGTTCATTTGCAGTCAACATTTGGAGCACTCTAGAACTCAGCAGGCACAGAAAGTCAGTGTTTTGCTTTTATTATTTCATTGTCTCATTGGCACACCAGACACTCTTACTTGTCTTGTTTGGAGGAAATGGAAAAGCCCATTAGATTAGAAGTTGCCAGTAACTTAGGAAAAGTGGCTTCAACTCAGGCTATACATTGAAGTTACCTGGAAAGCTTTTATGAAATATAGATGCCTGGATCTATGTCAGATAAATTGGGTAAGAATTTGGGGTATGGAGTGAGAGAAGTGCCCAACCACTGGAATTTAAGATAAACACAGGAAAGCTTCCAGGGTAATTCTAATTTGTAGGTAGGATGGGGAATCTTTTTCCTGTGTGTCTGACATTCACACCTCATTGGAACTGGCATAAGTTGCTCAGGATCTACAGTACTGACTGCTGCATCCATACCTGGGTTTGCAAAAGATTCCCCTAGGAAAGGATTTGTACTGACTTTTCATCTTTTCTCTAATTTTAAAGCTATCCCAAGATTTAAAAAATGTTCATGGGGAGGAGGAATGAAAATCATGTTTAGGACACAAAGACCAAAACTTTCTTTCTAGAAACTTAGCAAGAAACTTATTAAAAGGCATTTTGCTAAGAGTGTAACAAAAGTACCTTAGAAAGTGTTTGTGTACAGAAGGAAGTGAAGAATGCTATTTGATGAGAGTCGAGATCAACAAAGACAGATGACTCTGACGCATTCTGGGCACTGAGAAAGACAAGGGGCCAATCCCTCTTAGGAAAGTTGCTAATAGAAAAAGAATTTCAGAGGGAAGAGGAGTCTGATTTAATGAAGATGTATTTAATGCATCTTTTCCGGAAGAGAGCATGGAGTTGAATGGAAGTCAGTCTTTGCCAGAACAGTGATTGTAAAGAGGCTTAGACACATCCCTCTGTCCAGACTCTTCTTGGAGCTGCTGTGACCCTGTTTCTTAGCCTTCCAGTTTCAAGGGTGGTAGTGTTTAAACGCTGCACTAGACCTTTTCAGATTTTGTGTTATCTATATTTGCCATAGTTTTCTGGTCATGTTTGACCCTTTTTACCCCTGGTTAGTTCCCTGCCCCCTCATCCTTCACATATGATGCTCAGAATAATTTCATTAGAAGATCTTTTCTAATTTGGTGTAGTTTTGATGAGGTACCATTCATTTGAGATCTTGTGACATCCTGTCTATGCTACATTTTGCTGATTTTTTCTTTAATATATTTATCTTATGAAATAGTAAATTAAAGTATTTTCAGTGGCTTAGTGTCTCTAGTATGTTGCATTCTGTTTCATTCAATAAATGCTTTAAAATAAAAGAAGTGAAACTTAGAGTCTATTTTGGACCTTATCTACTGGAGACAAGATAATCTTTAGAGACTAAAATGTGTTTAAGATTATTATCTAGGAAGAAATTTAGATGAGTCAAACTGTGCATGATATGTGCCTGTCACAGAGCAGATTTCCAGTAAGTTTTAGTTGTATGAAGTTAAAAGTCGTGGTCATCTCCTTCAGAGGAACTTTGATTGTATTATTTTAAGGACGTATCCTTTAGCATGTCAAGAGCACATGAACTCAGATATGGGTGTCTTTGTTTATAAATTAATAATTTTATTAGTTTCCAATTATAAGGCAGCTCTACATGTCATGTTATAATAAGTTCTTTAGATATGTGGGTCACAGTTAATCCTCTAAAAATCTTCTGAGGCTTATATGAAACTTTTGGAATAGGGATTTGGATTCTGCAATGGGTAATTGTAGGGCTTATTGTTCTTTTCTAATCAGTTTTTCTTTCTTTCTTTCTTTTTTCCTCTGCCCTTTTGTGTCCTTAACTTTAAGAAGAAAGGAACAGGACACAAAAGCAGAAGTAGACAAATTTGATTAGATAAAAATAAGACACTTCTTTATTAGAAGTAGACAGTTCTCAAAGGAAGATAGATAGATGGCCAGCAGTTGAATAAGGAATGTCAGCATTACTGATCATCATGGAAATGCAAACAAAGCCACAGTGACATTATTACTTCACCACAGTGAGAATGAATCTTTCAAAAAGACACCATGTGCTGGTGAGGACAGAGAAGAGGGACCCCTGTGTAGTGCCCTGGTTCTAAGCAAAGCTGCTATGGAAAGTGGTATTAAAATCAAACCTAAAGTTTTTACACGATCCAGCCATATCCAAAGGGAATGAAATTAATATGTTGAAGCAGTATGTGGACTCCTATATTTATTGCAACACTATCTACAACAGCCACGAAGTGGAAACATTCTGATTGTCCATGTACCATGGACTACAGTTGGGCCAAAGAATTCTGTCATTTGTGGAAACAGGATGGAACGAGAGGTCGTTATGGTGAGTGAAATAATCCAAGCACAAAATGACAAGAGGCACAGGATCCCCCTCTAAACAGTCAATTTCATAAAGTTGAAAGTGTTGTGGTGATTGCCAGAGGCTGTAGGGGTAATGGGGGAGGGAAAGTTGGGAAAAATTGTTCAATGGGTGTTCTGTTACCATTTGATAGCAGGAAGCCGCTGTGATGGGCTCTGATCAGTGTGTTGACCTTAAGTAATAGAGTGAATGCATCTACTTATTAACAAACTATAAGGAAAGATTGTTTTTTTTTTTTGTAAAATCTTCACCATAAAGAAATGATAAGGATTTGAAGAGATAGATACCTGATTGCAGTATTACACAGTATAAATTTGCACTGAAATGTCACATGGTACCCACTATATGTATATTTTTATGATTTTATGTATCAATCAACAAAGAAAATTATTCTTAATTAAGTAAAAGAGAAGCAACTAGCTGAAATATCTTGAAGCTTTCTTTCTGCAGGTTGCTTGGTTGGAAATCAGGGAGTATCCTTGCTTCTCTGTGTGATCACAAGCAAATCACTGTGGCACGCTTCCTCAGTGTCTATAGTCCTCAAAGGGCCTATTTACTACATCAGGGATTCATTCATTAAGCAACATATATTTTAACGGTGACTGTATTACACACTGTTCTAGGTACCAATGGCACAGCAGTGTGTAGGACTGAAAAGATCCTTGTTTCCCACAGAGCACATGTTTAGGCAAGTTATTTAAAAATAAACCAAGAAAACAAGCAACTGATCAGGCCATGAAGCAAATAGAACAGTTTGATGATGAAGGATGTGGTGGATGTGTGGTGATGGGTAGCCAAGTATGTAGTGGTCTGTGAAGTAATATTTGGGACCTGTGGGCAAAGCTGGAGCCAGCTGTGGATTAAGTTTAGAGTGCACAGTTTAAGGCAGAGGGGTTCTCAGAGGCATGAACCCTAAGGTTGCAGAAGCTTTGAACATTGGGAGGCCACTGGTGAGCAGGACTTGAGGAGAGAGAGTAGCCAGAGGTGGGTGAGAGATTGGCAGCTCAGATCTCAGCCTCAGCATCAGTGGCAGAGACAGTTTCTCCATAGCAGTGTGTAAATGGCCAGGAGCTCCTGATAGTGTTCTTACCACTCTCATACTGTGGACATTTTTGACATTTTTAAATCTTCTTTCAGCATCTTTGTCAAGCTTCATGTTTTGTAGAAATCCTTTGTCAATGCTTTTCTAAAATAACAGTCCTCTGCCCTTGCTTCTTATGTAGTTACCATTTTCATCAAACAGATATACACAAGTAAGACTTGAATTTGGAAATTAGCAACAAGAAAGAGGCTCCATGAACTCCATTTTGCTTAATGGGGAACAGTTGCAGAATGTAGAATGTAGATGTAGAAGCTGATGAAAGACTGCTTTGCAAGATGGCCTCTGCTGCCTGATGAAGGCAGCAGTGTGGAGGTCATGGGGCACCAGGGTTGTTCTTCAGTACTTCCTCTCACTGCAGAGACTGGTACATTGGCTACCTTGGGATTTCCATGAGTGTAATATCCTCTGTAAATATCTTTTTACTTAAATTAACTAGGGTGAATTTATGCTGTTTGTGATTGAGAACTTGTGTCAAGGACCTGAACTTGAAAGTAAATTTACTGCTTATAGCTGAGACACACAGACTCTAATGGAGTCATTCCAGCTCCAAATTCTTGCATTATTTATTGGCCCAATCAGTAAATGTTGTGCAGTTCAATACTTCATTTTTTTTGTAATTTTTTTCAAAACTAATATTTGTAAACTTCCTTCTTTATCCAAGTTTACTTTGGTCTCAGCATGCATGGGAGGAACACTAATTACTCAGTTATACCCTAGATTCCTCTTTCTGCCTTTAACTTAAGGGGCATGATATTATACAAAGATGCACTTCCCAGGCACATCACTGAGGGGATGTGCTATCCCAGTTAGTCTTTCTCTTACCAAGTAATTCCTTATTGGTAAGAGGGACATATTTAATTATTAATCACTACTTTAAATGCATTTTCATTTCCAGAGACTACTTGGATGTCTGTGTGATAGTCATTCTCTTAGTAGTGTATGTAACCAGCTTTTTACAAAGTTACCATTTTGCATCTAAGGAAAAAGCTCATAAAATTTAAGTGCTTTTTAATAGCTATACAAAAGTAAGGTGAAAATGTGCTTGTAATTTTCCCTGCCCCTATATGTTCAGTGCTTTTGGAAGGCTGACCTTGGAAGGGCTGTTAAAATGTAGATGCTTCTCTGGAAATGCTTCCTTATTTTCCATTTCTCTGCCTGACTGCATACTCTGTGTTGGAAGTTCGGAGTCTTTGTTAACTTCTGCCAATTTTATTTCCTGAAAGCTAGTCTTAGAGTTAAAGCTGAACATGTTTTCTTTCTTCACTGACATGTCAGTTGGGTGTAGTGTTTTCACTATGACTCCTAGAGAAGAAAATCCATCCTCTAATGCTTATGCAAATGAAAATGACTCTTAGGGATAGTTAGTTTGCCTAGCTTGATAGACATTACCCATTGTGACAAATGGAAAGTAACAGAACACCCTGTTTTTTGTTTTTTGTTTTTTGTTTTTTTTTTTAATTTATTTAAGGGCCTTATGTCCTATGATGTCAGGATGCACAAAAGAGCAACTTATCTGGAATATTGATTTTAAAAGATTCTAGACGTCAAGTGTCTATCTGAGGTGCAAGCACTTGGCTGTGCATAGTTTTGGGTTGCCAGTGGAGTTTTAGAGGCTTGCTGTCTTACCCGTGCACATGAAGCTTTTGGTGACAGGTTTGTGGGCATTTGTGTGTTTCCGCTTATGAATGTGTCCCACCCATATCTTCATGGGCTAGAGACAATGCTTTGAACTGGAATTCTCATACTGAAGTATTTTTGTTGGTTGTATTTTCCTCTGTTTTGTCTGATGACATGTAAACATTTTAAATGATGTGTTACTCATAATTTGAGGCTAAGAATGTCTTTTATTTTATGTGTGTGTTTGCCAGCATGTATGTATATATATGTTCACCACGTGTGTGCCTGGTGCCTGTTACCAGATGAAGGTGTCAGATCTTCAGGAATTGGCATTAGAGACTGTTGTGAGCTATCATGTGGGGGCTGGAAACTGAACCCTAGTCCTTGACAAGAGCATCTGGTGCCTTTAACTGCTAAGCCATCCCTTCAGCCCCCATATTTACATTATTAAAGATCATATTCTCTAAACAGTTGTGCTTTACAAAATTGAAAGGTATGTCTTGTAATCTGTCCTCCCAGACAGTTAAAGGGCCAACCAGATGGTTCAGCAGGTAAGAGCACTTGCCATGCAAATCAGATCTCTGGAATCCTCATGAAGTGGGGAGTAAAAAACTGATTCTACAAATGTCTGTGACTACCACACATATGCTGTGGTATACTCGTGTTCTTACATACACATCAAGCACATATACACACAGACTATATACAAATATGATGTATGCTATTATAATACAAAAGTAAGGAGATCAAGAATCTTATTTTTGTGAATAATTGCCAAAACTCACCAGTTAATGCCTACAAATGTCCGTCTTTCAGAAACCTTATTGTATATTTTAGGTTCTAGAAGGAATCCACTTTTTGCTTACTAAGTATGGTTCTGAGAAACTGTCTTCATTATTGTTTGCTTGGCAGTTTGTAGAGTAGAGCTTGCCGGGAAGCAGATGGACCCCTCTTCTCTGTGCAGTTATACAAGACCATTTTCTTAAATCGTTAACATCACTCCGCTCTCTGGAGCATTTTGCACTGTGTCAGTTTCTCCCGCTGGCTCCACAGAACCCTTGCAAATGGCTTTCAGGATCCTTTTTACTTTATTGATTTTCTTCAGCACCTCCAAGGAGCATCACTGGAGCTCAGCTAACTTGCCTAGTTGCACAAGAGACCGAGAGGAGCTACCTCAGAAGGGAGATAGAATGGCACCAGGAAGTCAAGAAACTATGAAAGGGGGAAAATAATGGCTATGGGCATGTGCTGAAAGAGGCTAAGTAGAGAGCTGACTAAATAAATGCAAGCATTGCGTTTTGGATGTGGGCACAGCTGAGTGGTGGATGTAAGTTGTGGTTTTAACCATGCGTGGGAGGCATGGAAGTGAAATATACAGTGCAAACCACTTTGAGCAAAAGGCTGCCTGTTAATGGAAAGAGACATGATAGAGATTTAAGGAGATAGAAAAGTGTGTAGAAAGAAGTCAACAAAGAAGACTAGATGAGAGGAGAAAAGTGATATATTTTTACCCTGTTTTTTCTTCTTGAAACTGTTCATCCTCGAATTCTTTCAATCTCTTGGTAATAGCAGTAACCCCCAATATTACTTGAATATATTGAATGTGCCACTCCGCTTGATGTTCTATGAAAAGAACTATGAGATCTTATTCTTGCTCTTTAGAATTTACAGTCTAAAGTCATCACAGAAAATGTGAATGGGGTCATTTCTGCCTAATGCATGTTCTCTAGCAGATTTATTGTGGCCTTATTTTTATGGAGAGCAGTGATTTAATGTGCCTGTCTGGGTGAATCACGTGGACTAGAACTTCCTTTTAACCTTGGCACTGAAAAAAAGAAATAAGTCCTCTCATTTTGGTCCTAGTTCCAGGGGCATTTAATTAGCCATTTATTGTTTAAGTTATCCTTGATATAGTAGAGTTAAATCTACGTGTTATAATGTGAAGGTTGCCTTAAGCCAAACTGCAGGATCTCCAGGTTGATGCGACCACATAAAGAGTCAATTAATGCCTCCAAATGCTTATCACATTAATCATTTTCTGAGTGATGTACTCACTGGTATATAAGTGTCTGATGAAGAGTAATAGCAGTCTAAACCAAACAAGATTAAATTTTTAGATTTTTTTTTGGTAATAATAGCATTAACAATCCATACTGAGTATGTGATCAGCCACAGTTTTTAAGATGTTTTGTGGTCAGAGAATGCATTTACAGCTGATAACGTGCAGTCCTAGGCATTATAGTTTTTTCATTCCCAGCATCACTGCTCCATAGGCTGAGGAGGTATTGTTGGGGTCCAGTAATCATAATTGATATGTTGTACTGGGCATGGCATTGAGGCATATATAGAAGCTACCTTAAGATATATAGGATATTACCACCTCGAGTTTGTGGTTAAGAAAATTGAAAAGTTAAGCTCTGTATTTAAATATACATGATATGATAGTGATAGAAGGATTCATGACTAAAGCACTCCAAGAAACTCTGAGCAACTTCTGGTGACTCCACACTGTAACTTCAGGCACCTCATACGGCTCTTTCTCCTTCTATGAGTCTTATAACATATAACTAAGATAAACTACTAGGAACTATGTTGTAATATAACCATATAAATACTGTCAAAGAGGTCAAAAAGTCATCGGGCGGAATTCATACATCTCAGCTTTAATTGGAAAATAGACAGATGTTTTATTTGTTTTAATTAAAGAATTAAGAAGTAGTATCTACTAAAGGGAATTTTGGATCTTGTTATTAACTAAAGTGAGTTATATATTCTTCCTTTACAAATATTTTAGAGGGCAGAGATATCAAAAAAGAGAAATTTAATGTAGAAAGGATTTGTCATGAACATTTTGGGACACATAATGA
>CABHPQ010168309.1:20232-44234 GCA_902168405.1 Peromyscus aztecus | reverse complement strand
GGAGACAATAAACCAATCAGTGGTTCCTAGGCATTGCCTTGGGAAGGGGCCGGTAAGTGGAGTACATCAAGGTAATAGTGCAACCACTACGTGCAACACTCTCACGGTGAATACACGTCCACACACACACAGAACGTTCCGCACCAGGGGTGGCCCCCACGCATGTGACAATGCTGTATCAATGCAGGTTCATCAGTTGTGACAAATGTCCATCTTTCAGGGACGCTGAAAATGAAGGAGGCTATAGGAAGGGGCGGGGTGTGTGTGGGCGTGTATTCCCTTTCTAGTGATTTTACTGTAAACTTTAAACTGCTAAAAAAAATGAAACAAATAAATAAATACACCAATGCATATGTAAAATGCTGTGGCTCATATAGGGTGCTGTCTCGGCTAGGATTTCAGTTTTGCTTAAATGATGATTTATATTCCAGATACTTACGGTGTAAAACATGCTGTTCTAATTTATGAGTACAATGTGTAATAATTGAATCAATCTAGTTGACACACCATCAACTCAATGGTTAATTTCTTTTCTTTTTTTTTGGTGAAAATATTTGAAATTCACTTCTTTTTAAAAAAGTTTTTGTTTTTGGTTCTTAATTTTGTTTCTGTGTGTATGTTTGTATATGTGAGTGTAGTGCCTGCAGAGGCCAGAAAGGTGTTGGCTCCCCTGGAACTGGAGTGACAGTTGTGGGCCACCACACCAATGTTGGGAACCAAACTCAGGCCCTCTGCCAGAGCGGTAGGGTGCCCCTAACCACTGAACCATCTCGCCAACCTTAAAATGTACTCATTAAAAATGAAGCGCTCAATATCATCACTATTCTAAGGCCTGGAAAGCTCTTTGAAAAACGTTTCTCCAGTCTGAGATTTTTATACACCTTAAAACATCTTCATTACGTTTATTTAATTAGTGTGCATGGTGTGTGTGTGTATGGTGTGTGTATGTGTGTGTGTGGTGTGTGTATGTGTGTGAGTACAGTATGTGCATGTGTGTGTGTATGGTGTGTGTGTATGATGTGTGTATGTGTGTGTGTGTGTATGGTGTGTGTATGTATGGTATGTGTATATATGAGTGTGTGTATGATGTGTGTATGGTGTGTGTGTGTGGTGTGTGTGTATGGTGTGTGCGTGTGTATGGTGTGTGTATGTATGGTGTGTGTATGTGTGTGTGTGTGTGTGGTGTGTGTGTATGGTGTATGTATGGTGTGTGTGTATGTATGGTTGTGTGTGTGTATGTGTGTGTGTGGTGTGTGTTTGTATGATGTGTGTGTGTGTGTGGCATGCATGGAGGCTGGAGGATAACTGGAGGATAACACGTGGGTCCTGGAGAGGAAACCCGGTCCTCAGGCCCGTTGGAAGCACCGACCCAAACTGTGTACACGTGGACCTCACCTCTCACGGGCTAGCCTAAGTAACCACTTGTCCCTGTTCTGTTTTCTGTGAGGTTTAGGCTCCTAGCACAATCAAGAACACGTTCATTCGCCTCTGCCTGGCTTGTTTCGCTTAGCATCACGCCCTCCCCTTTCTCCGTGTTGTCAACAACTGAGGAGATTTCCCTCTCTTTGGAGGCAGAACAGCATTTAAAAAATCTCATCTGTTGACACAACACAGGTTGGTTCTGTCATGCGGCGATTGTGCACAGCGTTCACAGAGTTCAGACTCTCACCGAACAGTCAGAAAGCAATTACAAATGAGTGGCTGTGGATGGCCACCAGGGGCGCTGTCTCCCCCCACACCGACGACACCCGTCCTTCTCACGCCCTCCCTGGGACTTGCTCTGCTCCTCCCCAGGCCCTGAGCTAAGAGCAGGGAAAGCAGAGGGAGGGAGGGAGAAGGAGAGGAGGCGAGGAGAGGAGGGAGAACGTGCGCACAGCAAATCGTGTGCGACAAACCTCCGTGGAGGACAAAAAACCCGGCTTTCCTCAGCAGCCCATCCACAGACGTATTACAGCGGAAACGAAAAGGACGCATGTTGCAAAAGCAGGAAACACAAAACATCAACCGCTTCATCTCGGGGGCTCTCTGCGGACACATCTCTCACACACCTGTAACCCGCTGCCCTTGGCACCCCTGGGGTCCCTCCCCCCCTCCCCCCTCCCCGGGAACTGGAACCCTGCCCGGGGCTTCGCACACGGGCCCGTGCCAGGAAGCCTACCTGTTCTCATTTTCAAACTTCTGTTTCATTTCAGTGCAGCGGACATCCATCTCCTGGGAGAGCTGGAAATGGGGCCGGTGTTAACAGCTTGGCACAGGGGGCTCCAGCCGGCTCTCGCCGGCCTCTCCGCAGCCCCTCCATTCAGAGGGGGTGCGTGCCTCAGTCTCTCCTGGGTGGGCTCCGCGGTGCGGAGGGCACACACGCAGTGAGGGTGGGGCTGCCGACTGTCCCCTGCCTAATCATGGTGGGGCCTGTCACCGGGCCTGGCGCCCTCTGTTCCTTCACACTTGGGGGTCACTTATTTAGCCACAGACTTGGCTGGCACAGTCACAAAGAACCGACTGTCAGACCGCAATCACATCAAGGGGCTCCCTGTGGCCACACATTCCCCCCTCACTCTCCTCCTTGCCTCCAGCTGGGGAGTCAGCCGTCCTGGCTGCAGGGCTCCTTTGAGAAGAACTCTCTTCTCCATACTGTGGGCCGGGCTCTTCTTCAGAGTCCCAGTGTGCTGAGGCAATGGGGCATGAACTCTTCAGAGTCTCTTCCTGCCCTTGTCTGTCTGTCTGTGGTGTTAATAACTCTTCTAAAAACGTCTTATCCCTGACCACCATCTCTCTGTCATCACGAACGCCACACCGAGACCTCTCGAAGGTCACACTACAAACGGGCTGTTCACAAGTAGTATTATTTTTAAGACACCCCCACCCCCCAATAAAGACAGTCTCTAAAGTTGCCTTCCATTGGGCCTGTGCTGGAGAGTCAAACGTGAATTTGCCTGAAGCTCCATCACCTTACACAGAGGATTAAGTTTCTCAGACCTCAGTTTCTCTTCGGTAGAAGCCATCGAACTGGCAGAGTAACAATAACAGTTTGGAGGTGGGAAAGGTCTCAGCCTGGTCAGGAGGCAGCTCACTGTCAGATTCAGACAGCCTGGGACCAATCAGGCTGAGAGGCTGCTTTGGGGGAGGTAGAGCCTTCACAGGTCTACTTCAATAACACCAGGGTACATGTTCCCGAGTATGGCTCTGGTCTGTCATTCCAGCCTGGTCACCAGGTACACCTGTCTAAGCTGAGGAAGAAGAGATCAAACTGGACCTGATGACCAAAATGTTAAAAGTGTCACCTGTGGTTTTAAAAACCACATCAAGACTGAAAGGACTCCAGCTGCTTCTGAAGAATGGGCACTAAGAGCTTAAGGGTAACAGAGAGTGGACGCCAGGGGCTTCCTAGAAGCTTTTGCACAACATCTTCCATGGTATTAGCAAGAGCCTGGCAACCTCTGCAGCTGCATCCACGACAAAGGCCAGAGGGGGAGTAATCAGTGACCCGAGTGTGGAGAAGACAGTGTCACCACATACCCAGAGGCACCCGGAGAACCTCTGGAATGGAACGTCTTTGAGTTTTTAGATATGGACGAGGATGCAGGCAGAGAAATACTGCTCAGTGCACAGTCCTCTTTGCAGAGTCCTGCGCCTGGATAGCATGGCTCACTACAGCGAAGTGCCTGTCTCGTTGCCTGGCACGCGGGTGCCCTGAGAGTATTAGTCCTGAGGGTGTGGTCAATGCAAGGATCACTCACTAGCTTCTGGGCAGACTGGTGGTCTCTGTTCATTTGCTCTATTGTTGCTGTCAACTCGGAGATCTGCTCCTCAAGGTCTGAAATGATATCAGTCCTGTGGGACAAAACACTTCTGTCACCACCAGGGCGCGTTATTCATGCCAGCCAGACCCCGGGCTGCCTAACCCAGGTCTGCCTTGTGCCTACTCCACCACTATGGCATGGGGATGCAGCGGTGGAGGGTGGTCCTGAATAAGGCATTTCATAGCGGGGTGGTTGGACCTTAAGGGCAGCTAGCTGGTGCTATGGGATGTCTTTCTGTATGCTGTGAATGTGTGTTGCTCTGATTGGTTGATAAATAAAGCTGTTTGGTCAATGCTGAGGCAGAATAAGGTTAGGCGATACATTCCAGCTGGAGAGAGAGGAAGAAGAAAGGCAGGAGAGAGGAGACACCAGCTGCCACCAAAGGATCAACAACATGCCAGCAGACTGGTAAGCCACAGAACACGTGGCAAAACATAGATTAAGAATTGTGGGTTAATTTAAGTGTAAGAGCTAGTCAGTAATAAGCCTGAGCTAATGGCCAAGCAGTTATGATTAATATAAGCTTCTGACTGATTATAAGTGGCTATGGGACTGCGGGAGGTGGGGGAGGTGGGGGGTGGGGAGTGGGGGGTGTGGGCGGGACTGGAAAAAACTTCCAGCTACAAGCTGGAAGTGGTCAGGGCAGTGTGGTGTCCTGCTGAGCAGAAGAGAAATGAGAGTGAGTGTGTCGGACACTGAGTGGAGTTTGGTTGTTGCTAGTTGAATGCAAGAGGGAGATGTGCAGAGGGTTAGGAAATGGGAAAGCCTGGGAAGACTCAAGCTGAAAGCCAGCCGGAGACAAGGGATGGCCATGGATGGGACCAAGAGGAGGCTTACATGGATCTGTGTGTGGGACACCTGTCAAGTCTGCTATCCCAGCACTCAAGGACAGGAGGATAATGAGTTTGTGTCCAGCCTGGGTTATACAGCAATATGGTGTTTCCTTTTTTTTTTTAGACAGGGTTTCTCTGTGTAACATCCCTGGCTGTCCTGGAACTCAACTCACTCTGTAGACCAGGCTGGCCTTAAACTCACAGAAATCTACCTTCTTCGGCTTCTCAAGTGCAGGGATCAAAGGTGTGGTCCACCATACCTGGTGTGTGTGTGTGTGTGTGTGTGTGTTAAAAAGTGGCTTTCAGAACACATAATGGCTTTCTGTGTTTGTGTCAAGGGCTACCATGATATTGGTGAACTATTCAGCGGCAGGTGGGGGAACAGGACTCTGCCATGGAGCTGAGAGGGAGTTCTCAAGAGGTTTCATTTTCTTGGTGTCCTCCATCCCTCTCTTGGCACAGAGACGGTGTCAGGTGGGAAAACAGGAGAAAGGATGTAGGAGAAGAAGGGGCTGGGGGAACGAGGACGTTGAAAAGTAGAAAACCTTTGTCTTTTAAACGTGATCTTCACTGCAGCCCTGGCTGTCCTGGAACTTGCTATGTAGATCAGGCTGGTCTCCAAATAACAGAGATCGACCTGGCCCTGCTCCCACAACCCCCTTCTCCCCACAGTACTGTATTCAGGGCTGTGGGAGCCCACAGAGGCTTTCTGGTGAGACCTTACTCAGGGTCAGAGCATCTGAGCTTGCTTTACCCAGCAGGGCTGCGTAAGGGGATGGTTTGACCATGGGCGTGGTTACCAGGTGTTTGAAAGGGTCTGTACTTGGCTGTATATTGTGCTTTGATCTTGAAAGGGCGACATCTTTTGCCTCTCCCCTGGGCAGTGTATAAAAAGCCCATTGGAGCCAGGCAGTAGTGGCACACGCCTTTAATCCCAGCACTCGGGAGGCAGAGCCAGGCGGATCTCTGTGAGTTCGAGGCCAGCCTGGTCTACAGAGTGAGTTCCAGGACAGGCACCAAAACTACCCAGAGAAACCCTGTCACAAGAAAAAAAAAAAAAGCCCATTAGAATAAATCTCGAGGCAGCTGGATATTGATCCAGGGCCCTCCCGAAGCTATCCTGTGTCTCTGTCTTTCTCATCGTCTCCTTCTATGTTTCTAATACTTCCTCATTCCTCTCTCCTCCCCTCAAAAACCCTTCGACGGGTCAGAGCTGGACTCCGACACAGGGTGTGTGCCACTGTGTCTTGAGAACAATATTTCTCTCAGCAGACTAAAGCTGGATGCAGGAGACACTGGGAGAGCCATCTAGTACTACAGTAAGGAGTGAGAGGCCTGAATTCAGGAAGGATAGTGGGGAAACAGAAGAGGTGAGTGAGAGGTCTGGGAGGTAGAATTGAAATGTATGGGCATGAGCATGACATCAGAGGGCCACAAAAGAGGAGGGGCCTCAGAGAAAGAGCAATGGCTGGTGCCAGGTCAGAACCTTCCAAACTGCATCTCCCAGAGCCATTGGGCATTTTTGGATCACTTATAATGGAGAAAGAGATGCATACTCCAGTCTTCCAGAAGCTGGCTTTGCTCTTAATTCCCACACTTAGAATCCAGACTATTTTTGAATATTTCACCTGTCTCTCCCTGGTGGGAGTGCTTTCCTCTTTAGTGTAAATCATGCTAGCTGGGCTGTTTTCTGAGCAGGGACCTGCGACCTGGATGTGGATATTGGGTATTTACTGGGGCCAGGCTGGGCTGGCTGGCTGGGCAGAGCCAGCTCTGAGAAACTGGTGTCGATCCAAAGACTTTACCTGGAAAACTTGACTTTGCTCAAGAAGTCCGATTCCGAGTGTTTTTTCCTACTGAACATCTCATCTCCCAAGGTGACCGAAATCTGTTCTCGATTTCGAACAAGTTTATAGCCAGGTGACACGTCAATCACTTCCTGGGTCTCCAGGCGGAAGGCAAAGAGAAATGGTGAGCCTGGAGAAGCTGATTCCTCCCCCTGCTGTGGGCTTCGTCACGTCTTACACACAGAGACACTGTGCTGCTGAGATCCAGGGCCCACGACCCTTCTGTGCCTCCTCCAGCCACTACCCTCCAATCCAATCTCAGATCCAATCCCAACTCCCCCGCCCCCTGGCCCCTCAAACTCAGCAGTTCCAACTGATCCATCAACACCACTCCATCTCCCCCTCCCTCCCCATCCTGCACTGTGGCCAGCAGCTGGGCACCGTAGGGAGCTGTTCAACTTTTGGAATTGGACAGGCCAATTTTTTAACTATTCGGCGCTGGAGCTGCTTTACATCTCTGTGACACAGTTTCCTCTTCAGAAAAATGGTGATAATAACTCCTCCAAGGGGCTTTTTTGTGTGTGTGGGGGAAGAACAACAAAGTAAGATACAAGGAGATGGTTAGCGTGGGTGCAGGCAGATGCGGGGAGTCCATACTCTTCCTTCATTAGCTGCCAGGACTGAATCCTGGCAGTCATTGGCTAACGCGGATACAATCACAGCTTCTAGACGTGTGCAGACCACTCTGCAGTACCACAAGTCACCCAGGCCATGGTGGCCACCTCCTAACTGGCATCTCTGCCTCCTCTTCCTTTAACCCTTGTCGTCCCATCATGGACCAAGGGCCCAGCATCTTGTGCTTGGGTTCTCAAGACACCACTGTCCCAGCGGGTCTCTGCTTTCGCTCTGGTGCCCCCAGTGTTCGAGACCTTTCCATCTAACGGTGATTCTCTTTGCTTATTTTGTTCCCGACCATTGATGATGCCCTTTAATGGACTGTGTGGTCCTTGTTCAGGAAGGGGGTGGTGGTGATGGGAATGGCGAAATGATAAAATAAAAAGTAGTCAGAACGTCCTACGAGAAAGTGCATTTTCTAAAGTGTAAATATAACCGGGTCTCATGCCTATGTCAGAACCGCGGAGACTCATGCTCTGAGGCCCATGTCTTTGCTTTTGCTGGCTTCAGGTGCCTTGACAGCCCCTGCCTCAGGATTTGCAGCTCCCGCTATGGCAGAGGGTTTCCTGTATTGGGGCATGAGTTGTAGCCTGAACAAGCACCATCTGTTTTCCCCCAGGGACTTACACAAACAGGGGAGAATGCTGGGGTTAGTTACAGCTCGGCCGCTTACCAGCTACATAAAATGTGCACCATTAACACTAGGAGGGTTGCTCCAAGGCTCCCTGTTAAGATTCGGCAGAGTGAGTGTGTAAAAACCCCATGCTTGCACACAGTAGGTGCTCGATAAATGCTCTTCCGGTCCTTTCCCCGTTTCTACTCACGGGAGGAAGTTTGCTGATCTCCCCTGGCTTTCCTGTCTGGGCTTTGTCTCTGCAAGAGAAGGATGTGCTCAGAAAGCGACGGGAGCAGCCGAAAGGCTGAGCACAGGGGATGAACGCTGACGTGGCCACCTCTGACCTTCGGTCTCCTAGGTCGGTTACTTGACCTTCTTGGGGGAACCCTGGGGAGCTGGGGAACAGGCTGGTAGGGGCCTCAGCGAGGGGACAGCCCATAATGGATGTGGGTGGGGCTGCACTCTCCCAGGGAGAACTGAGCCTTGCCTTTGCCAGCTTCTGGAGGCTTCCCATGTCCCCAGTGGTCATCTCCACAGTGGTCACTTCTCTCTGACTGACATTCTCTGCCATGATTGCATTGGCCCCACTTGGAGAATATACAGATGGAGGAATGTCTGCATCTCAGTCGGTTACCTGACAGCCTCCGTCCTCCGCCCCACCCCTCCACCTTCCCACCTCTCTGCAGGCTAAGTCCTTTCTGCCACCCCCTGCTTCCTCTTCTCCTCTGAGCTGAAATCACCATGGATTTGGTTTGGGGAAAAAGAAAAAAAAATCAATGGATTCTGGCACATTTTTGACATCTCTGGTAGCAAATTAGTTCAAGCCAGCATGGATGTGGAGCTCGTGTGTGTGTGTGTGTGTGTGTGTGTGTGTGTGTGTGTGTGTGTGTGTGAGAGAGAGAGAGAGAGAGAGAGAGAGAGAGAGAGACCCCTGGGTAACTGAGGAATCTGTTGGCACAGGGCCTCAGTGATGGAGAAATCCAAAATGGGTGTGGGCAGGGCTATCCTCTGGAGCTCTCAGGTACTTACTTTGAGGAAACAACAGGTTTTATCAGTTGGGACTGGAGGTAGTTGTGTTCTCTTGAAACTGGTGTAGGAAGAGTTTGCCTGAAAGTGATAATTAAACACTGGAAATTAAAAAATATGTCTCAACACTCCCCATTAAGGGCATATCCGTGGTGACTCCGAATTGGAAAGTATGACGTGACAACCAGAGTCATGAAGACTGAGGCCTTGAAGACCTCAGGTCTCCTCCTTGTTCTTGTCTACTATCTCCAAGAAGTCCCGGTTGTCAGGGCAAACCCCAAAGCCAATGTTCCTGAGGAGGGACAGCTGCCACCAAAGCTCTGTTTGGGTCACACACACACACACACACACACACACACACACACACACACACCCCTGCAGAATTGCAGACTCAAGCCTTCTTTATTCGGAAAGACAGGAAAGCAGGGCTTCCTGTTCTGTGGGGAATTTGTGGCACTCTCGACTGGGGAATCTTATAAGACAGGGAAGACTACAAAAGAAACCGTCACTTCCCCTACCTAGCCCAACCCAGTGTATCCTTACTTAAGCTTCCCTGAGGAGGTCTTTGGAAGTGGATGAGGGGTCTTGATTAGCTTCCGTGGTCCCAAGTTCCAGGGGTCCCAGCAGGTGCAGTAGATGAGAGGGTTGGAATGATACATGGTCGAGGTCAGATGTAGTCTTGGTTGCTAAGTCGGGGGCTCTGGCTGAGATGAGAAAACACCAGAGTTAAGCCACTCAGAACCAAAGCAAACAGAGACTGGGAAGGATCCAGGGGCAGCCCGAAGAACAACTGTGGAGGCTGAGCTAATGTAGGCTTTCCCTGTAGAATGGTGCCTCATAGCTTGCCACTTGACCTGAAAGCAATTAAACATCTTCCATAGGTGAGTTATCGTCGTAATCCAAGTATACAGTCCTTGCTCAACTATTGCTACCCAGGCTTCCAGGTGACAGACAGAGATGTCACAGAGGTAGCACACTGCATTTGGAGCACACGTGCCTTTGGTTTCTGTGGCCTGTTCCTCCTCAGGTTTACATTAGCTCACTCTGCAGGACGAGAGATCCCCACAGCAGATCCCGCACAGAACTTCCTGGGAAACTCGTCCTATTCTCCAACTAGAGCATGAATGCATTTCCCTGTTTCTCGATTCAGGCCACCTGCCTGAATTGCAGAAGGGAACTAAAAACAAGTCCCCACCATGATTACTGCACAGAAGACAGCTGTCAGGTGACCCCAGAGGTACGCCTCCTGAGGACCCCGATGTAGGGAGTTGACAGATCTGATGAGCCTGTAGCAGGACCAAAGGTGTCCTTGTCATTCAGCAAGACCTGCCTCTGTACCCATCCCCCAAACCTGTGGCCTATCCGACCTTACCAAGAGAAAGAGACTTTGTATTAAAGAGGGAAAATTGGGTCAGAATGTCAGGGTTATGTAGCCTGTCCCCCTCATGACATGTTAGGACAGTTTTGGGGGTGCTTTGAAATCCGGTGGGCCTGACTTTACACATTAGACACTGGATTGCAGGAAACCTTCTTTTCTGAGCCTATTGCCTTGACTATAAAAGTCCTGCCCACGCCAGTGCATGCTGGGTTGCATTGCTGTGCACATCTAAGACCTAGGGGAGCTCTCGGCCTGCACATGGAGACAAACGCTGTGAACGACTATTTTGCACATAGAAATTTTTCTTTCCACTAAAAAAAAAAAAAAAAGGAATATGGGTTGATTTGTATGATTTGTATGTGTGTGTGTGTGTGTGTGTGTGTTATTATGATAAAAGCAGCTCATCATAGAGACAACCACAACAGAAAATACCAAGGAAATAAAAAAAATATCAAAAACATAACATCCAAACATGACCACTGAAAATATGTGAAAGAATGCCTTCCAGAATTTTCTGCATTCTAAAGATTTACAAAGCTTTTCATAAACAGAGGCAAACTATATTTACACCTTGGATACACTGTTTAAGATAATGCCTTGAGTTTCTATTATATAGGAATGTAAAATGACATCATTTAAAAAGTGTTAAGTTTTTTTGCAGTCAAGAAATTTAAAAATATGCCAAATGTAGAAAAGAGTATAATAACCTCACCTATCCCATAGTTTTAACAATTGTCAAGTGACTAACCCTATGCCCCACCCCCCTCCATTTCACTCCTCTAACATCATTATTTTAAAGCAAATTTAAAACAATCTTTCAAATAAGTCTGAGATCAGTTTCCATATCATTGCAATTCTAAAACTTAAAAAAAGATTTATTTTTAATTTTATGTGTTTTTTATCGGTGTGAGTGTGTAGTACCACAGGTGTTCAGGAACCCACAGAAGCCAAAGGAGAGCAGTAGATATTCTGGAGCTGGAGTTACAGGCTGTTGGGAGCCACTGGATGTGGTTGATTGGAGCCAAATTTGGGCTCAGCAAGCACCCTTGATCACCACGCCGTTTTTCTTGGCCCTCTGCTGTAAATGTCTATGAATGCATTTATTTATATTTTAACCAGTTTTGTATTGGTGTTTGTTTCCTTTTTCCTCATTCTAAAAATGCTTTGATATTTATTAATTTGCTCTTTTAAAAAAAAGTTCCCTAATCCCAGCACTCGGGAGGCAGATCTCTGTGAGTTTGAGGCCAGCCTGGGCTACCAAGTGAGCTCCAGGAAAGGTTTGCAAAGCTACACAGAGAAACCCTGTCTTGAAACCCCCCCCACCCCAAAAAAAAGTTCCCTTTGCTGCTGGAACCATATTCAAAGCATTTAAAGCCAGTAATACAAAACTGATGAGCCATCAGAACAGATGTGGGCTATTAGGAATCACACGGTGGGGCTGAGGGTGTCGGGAGGAACTGGGACAAGCGAGGTGGTAGGGCGCACACAGGGAGCCTTTTGACAAAGGCCATTTACTGTGTGTGTATGTGTGCGCGTGTGTGTGTACGGGCATGCGTGCGTGCATGCGTGTGTGTGTGTGTGTGTGTGTGTGTATTGTGTGTCTGTGTTGTGTGTTGTGTTTCTGTGTTGTGTGTTGTGTGTGTGGTGCATGTGTGTTGTGTGTGGTATGTGTATGTGTTGTGTGTGGTATGTGTGTGTGATGTGTGTGTGATGCATGTGTGGTTTGTGTGTGGTATGTGTGTGTGGTGTTTGTGATGTGTGTGTTGTGTGTATATTGTATGTCTGTGTTGTATGTGTTGTGTTTCTGTGTTGTATGTGTTGTGTGTGGTGCATATGTGCTGTGTTGTGTGTGTTGTGTGTGATGTGTGTTGTGTGTGGTATGTGTGTGGTGTGTGTGTGATGTGTGTGTGTTGTGTGTCTGTGTTGTATGTGTTGTGTGTGTGTCTGGGATGTGTGTGTGTGTGTATGTGTGTGTTGGTGTGTGTGGTATGTGTGTGTGGTGTGTGTGTATGTGTGTGTATGTGTGTGTGGTGTGTGTGGTGCATGTGTGGTGTGTGTGTATGTGTGTGTGCTGCATGTGTGGGGTGTATGTGTGTGTGTGTGTGTGTGTGTGCACACGTGTGTCTCCCCCTGTTTTCCTTTCCTGTTTTATCTCCCGGTCTCAAGGCCAGGAGGGCTGGCTGTGAGCTACTGAGTTTAAGAAAGGATCTGGGGCCGGGCGTTGGTGGCGCACGCCTTTAATCCCAGCACTCAGGAGGCGGATCTCTGTGAGTTCGAGGCCAGCCTGGGCTTCCAAGTGAGCTCCAGGAGAGGCGCAAAGCTACACAGAGAAACCCTGTCTCGAAAAACAAAAACAAACAAACAAACAAAAAAAAAAAAAAAAGAAAGGATCTGGGTTATAAACAGCCCACAGCAAAATCTTCCCAGATCTTACCTTAATTCTTTCAAAGATTCATTCCCCTGTGGTTCCTTCCCAAGGTGAGAGTCTTAAAGAAACCATAATGTTGCAGGGAAACAAGACCCCATCAGCCCCAAATCGGGGTTCATTTTACACCAGATCAAGACGTTTCAGACTCATGGCTTCTGTGCTTATCCCCGAACGGTTGAGCTGCCCAGGCGGAAATCCACAGGACCTGCTGGAAACCTGCAGACCCAGCCAACGGCTCTCAGAAGGGTGCAGCGGCAGGAGCTTCCCTGAGAAGGCAGCTCGCTTGTCCCCAGTATTTCAGTGAAAGTCACACTTGAGAAAGTCACCCTCTGCCCAGGGTCTCTGACTGCGCCTGACTTGGGAGGTTTGCTCTGGGGAGATGGCGGGAGGGTTTGTTTCTTCTGTCACTATGGAAACAGAACGGTGGTGCCTCATTGGCTCAAAGCAGAAGGTTGGAGAAGCAGCCAGTTAAACCCTCCGAGACTCAAATCAGTGACCACACTCACCAGCAGGGAATTCAAATGAGAGTTTTACTTCATTATCAGTCATGAGGCTGAAGAAGGTGAAGATACATTTCCAGAGCAATGGAATTCTACAGCAGCCTGGGCCTCAGTGGCGTATGGCCACAGTCCTGGGCTTTCGCGTTTGCTTTTAACTTTCTGTTTTCTCAGAGTCCTAGAACTCTACAGTGGATGTGTCTTTTTTTGGGGGGGGGGTTTGTTTGTTTGTTTTCGAGACATGATTTCTCTGTGTAGCCCTGGCTGTCCTGGAACTCTCTCTCTGTAAACCAGTGTGGCCTCAAACTCACAGAGATCCACCTGCCTCTGCCCCTGCCGGGATTAAAGGTATGTGTCACCACAACCCGGCCACAACAAATCTTATGTTAAGAGACTCAACCATGTGTTAACAAGAACATTAACCAGAGAAGGAATCTGAGATATATATATACATATATATATATGTATATATATATGTATATATATATATATATATATATACACACACATATAAGAATGATCATGGTGACTGCAAGGCAGAGAAACAGGTGGAGGGGCCATCACAGGAGACAAAGAAACTGGGTAGGAATGTCTCAGAGGCCTGATGAATCCTAGGTGCGGTCCTGGAGGCCAGCACTGGGGGTGACCAGAGGACAAGGTAGGCTGGGACGTGGGAGGGAAGGAAGGAGAGACATTGTGACTCCTGGGTCTCCAGTTCCAGTGACTGAAATGCTGTTGGTGCCTGGGGTGGTTTAAAAGAAAATGGCCCCCAAAGGGAGTCGTACTTTTAGGAGGTGTGGCCTTGTTGGAGGACGTGTGTCACTGTGGGGTGGGCTTTGGGGTCTCCTATGCTCAAGCTACACCCAGTGACACAGTTCACTTCCTGTTGCCTGTGGATCAAGATGTAGGACTCTCAGTTCCTTCTCCAGCACCATGTCTGCCTGCGTGCTGCCATGTCCCACCATGATGATAATGGAGTGAACCTCTGAAACTGTAAGCCAGCCCCAATTAAATGTTTTTCTTTATGAAAGTTGCTGTGGTCATGGTGTCTCATCACAGCAATTGAAACTGTAACTAAGACAGTGTTGTTCACTGTTAGGAGTAAGTTGGGGGATGAACAAGTTTGAGAAGAGACCATGCATTCTGTTTTGGGCATGTTGAGGTACCGGGGGACATCTAACTAGTGATGTCTACTGGAGAATTTATTAAAAGTTCCATAAGTTCAAAGAAGAGTCTAGAAATAGATTTAGTGGTCGATTGAGGGGGTACATGAACACATAGGGGACAGTATCATGTAAGAAGATGGCCTGGAACCTAGCTCCAGGCAATGCCAACATCAACAGCAACCATTTCTCAAATTCGTCAATGCAAACACACACAACTGTTGGTTATTAGTGGCTTAAGACAAGCAGGTCTGTCAGCTTCGTGTAACAGGGAGTCTGGAAGCAGGGAGTCAGTGGGAGGAGTCAGCCGCACGCCAGGGGATCCGGGTTCTGCTATGCCAGCCTCACTGTGCCAACTGAGAGAAGCCTTGTGGCTTCTACAACTCCAAGGGCCGTGAACAGACAAGACGGAGACAGACATTCAGAACTGAAAAGGAGGGAAAGAAATAACAAAGGAAATTTGATAGATTTAACTAGATTGAGAATTTACTTTGAACCTGTTCATCATGTAACTTTATATTTATTTATTTATTATTTATTTATGCGATTAGTAAAAAAGAGTGTAAGTTTTGAGTGAGCGGTGGGTGGCCGAATATAAAGACAGAAGGAAAACATGCTGAGGGGAATCCCAGGTGCGCGCCCCAAAGCACTGATTGCTAGCATTGCTTCAGTTGTTTTCTTGTGGTGATCAGGTAGAGGCAGGCTCCTGGCACTGAGCTACACGCCCAGCCCTAGTACAGGTATTTGGAAGTCAGTACCACCCAAATCCCCCTGCCGCTGCCCTCCCCCCAACACAGCCACCACTTTGTCAGCTCCAAAACAGCAGAGGGACCTGAAGTGAAGGCTTCCAAAGGGAAGCAGCATGCCCAACGTCTTCCCTCAGGGCCCGGAGGGGACCAGACTGCCCGTATAAGAAAGTCCAGTGAGTGGCACCACCGTAACAGACAGCTGTGCCATCAGAACTGGTTTGTACGTGGTTTGGGGAGGGGACACCGTCCTGTGTGATGGTGCTGCCCTCATGAGGCGGCAAATGTGAGGAGCCACGAGCAGCCGGGGGCTTTGCATTGAGTGAGTGTATTTGCTGACTGAGACCTGCCCCAATAAGGCAGGCAGCGTTCTCTTTAGGGGCTTGCAAAGACCTCCAGTATACTCTGTTGTCTTTGGCCACGCCTTGACTTTTGACTTCTGACGTTAGGATGCTGCGCTGACCCTCTTGGACTCATTCAGCTGTTCTTGAAAGGTCCCCACCACAGAGCTACAGAACTGTGAAAGCTCGCACTTCCGTGGTCACACCTAGAGGGGCCCCTGTTCTGGGTATTCTCTCTCCCCCTCGAACCCGCTCCCCTGTAAAGAAGGGGTCTCACTACACAGCACAGGCAGACCTGGGACTGACAGTTCCACTGCTAAGTCCCGAGTGCCGGGCTCACAGGCACGCATCACCACAGCTGGCCCTTCCGACCTCCTGCCCCCTAAGAGGAAAGCTCATAGTGTTCGGATGCTCTGAAGGTTTGTGTTTCGTGTTGCCGGCAGGGTCGGGGACAGATACTGCCTGAGACCACCAGAGGAGGAGCTGTGTGAAAGTTTGCCAGCGGTGGGTGGACCCCCAGTTTTTGCTTCTTTTAATGCTTTCATCTCTAAGCTGAAATAATATATTGTCTGAATGTGAATTTTGTTCTTTAACAATTTACTATACCCAGCAAAACTTTCAATCACCATAGACGGAGAAAACAAGATATTCTATATCAGTAGTCAAATTTAAACAATATCCATCCACAACTCCAGCCCTATAGAAGGTATTAGAAGGAAAGCTCCAACCCAAGGAGGTTAACCACACTCATGAATGTTGGAAAACCCCACCCCTAAGACCACTTTCAGTAACCTAGCGACAGCAGGCCACATCGTCAGCCACCATCTGTGGCACATCTCCACTGTCGCCAGAAGTCACACATCTCCCTGTGTGAATGCGCTATGCCCCCTTATATAAAGTCAGTGCTTCCTCTTCCTGCTCTCTTTCCCTTCCACCCTCGCTCAGAGGCAGCCTCTGAGTACCCACCCTCCCCCAATAAACTCGAGTGAAACCTGTTGCGTGGTGTGGCTTTGTGGCATTTGTTCACTCCGATCTGCCAAGGTCCCTTTTGCCACTTAAATCATAACAATGAAAACACAGGAAATAATCTCAAACCAGAAAAACCAAAAGAAGGAAAACACCCCCCACCCCACCCCCCCACACCACACTACCACCACTACCACCACAATAACAGGAATTAACAATCATTGGTCATTAATCTCTCTCAATATCAATGGACTCAATTCCCCAATAAAAAGACACAGGCTAACAGAATGAATTAAAAAAATCCATCCTTTTGCTGCATCCAAGAAACACACCTCAACATCAAAGACAGACATTACCTCAAGAGTCAAGGATTAGAAAAAGATTTTCCAAGCACATGGACCCAAGAAGCAAGCTGGTATAGCTATTCTACGATCTAACAAAGTAGACTTCCAACCAAAAATCACTCAAGAGATGGGGAAGGACATTTCACACTCATCAAAGGAAAAATCCACCAAGATGCCATCTCGATTCTTCACATCGATGCCCAAATTCAAGGGCACCCACATTTTAGCTCTTGTTGGTGACACTGCTTGCCAGCCAACAGCCATACTTACTTCTTTTTTGATTTGAAGGGCACTTGGCCCTTCATAATAAAACAATGAAAAACAAAACGGTGTTAGCGGAAGTCAAACTTAATACAGCGAGAACAGACAGAAGCCAGCATGGTACTCAAAGCCTGCATTCTTGTTGGGTTTTGGATGTATGAATGTAGACTAATATTTATGAAAGAAAACACAAAGAAACTGAGAATGTTACCAAAATTTTATGTCCAAAAGTAGTTTCATATTTCATTCATGATTCTCAAAATGTCCACAATCCAGTATGGATATTGAATCTAACCCAGCAAGGGATATGCTGTTTGTTTTTGTTTTGTTTGAGACAGGGTTTAATAATAATAATAATAATAATAATAATAATAATAATAATAAATAATAATAATAAAGTCCCAAAACCAAAATCAGTTTTAGCTGTCCTGGAACTCGCCCTGTAGACCAGGCTGGCCTTGAACTCAGAGATCCACCTGCTTCTGCCTCTCGGGTGCTGAGATTAAAGGTGTGCGCCACCATCACTGGTTATCGGGGACATATATAGCTCAGTGATAGAGCACTTGCCTATGAGTGAGTCCTAGCTTCAATCCCCAGTACCACAAGCAAAGCAAAGCAACGCAAAAACAAAATTGTGAAGGAGAAACAAGGACAACAATGTTCACACTTAAGAAAACAATTTCTAATAGCTGTGTGATCAGGAAATTGTGGACTATAGGAAAAGAATTGCATCATACTTTCTGAACCTTCCCACATCCACTATCTGCTTAGCAATGGCTTTATTCTTGGTTGGTGTTACTCTGGGATGGAGCTATTGTGATACACATTCATGGTGTAGTCTAGGTCTAAAAATACCTGAGGGCCAGCAAATGGTTTGGTGGGTAAGGACACGAGACATCAAGCCTGAGCACCTGAATTTGATACCCAGAAGCTACATGGATGAAGGAAAGAACTGACTCTTGCAAATTGTCTCTGATCCCAACATCATCCCCACATTAATCATTTTTAAAAGTTAAAAAAAACCTGTAATATAGTCTAAGACTTGCTTACTACTTGACTATTAATTTTTTTAATTAGTTCAACAACTATGGGATGTTTTCTAATAGAAACCAACATAAAGACTCCATGCTGGATTGTATGAGACTGAGACAAAAACCACAGGAAGACACAGGACAGTTTGAGAATTAGCTACTTGTGTTTATTATCCGATTTACAATTGGTATAGCAAAGGAAGGTGCATACAGAGCTATTTGACAAGGTCCAGTTCCAGATGTGACACAATGGTATTCTCCTGGAGCCCCCAGGGCCCCATGCCATGCCTGGGGCCACACTCAGAATTAGGGAGAGGGGCTGTGCATGCCTCTCCTCACCTGACTGCAGAGGTGACCCCAGACTCAGGCAGCCCTAGTTCCAGATGTCAAGCTGATGTGAGAACCACCCACTACTAATTATGCACTAGGAGCCTGGAATACTGTAGAAAACATGCCCTCAGTAGAGGACAGGCTCTCGTGAGACCGACGTCCTCCCCGACAGAGCCTGACTATTTACGTCAGACCAAGGGCAGGCAAAAACTAGAAACCAAAACCTACTTATTAACAAGGGCATTATTAATGTCTAAGGATTTAAACCTAAGGCTATTTACATAAGGTTTGGGACTTTCAAAATTCAGGGCAATTTTAATTCTGAGTTCGAGAAGACTCTCCTACTAGGTAACAGGACACTCAGAAGTACCTGAGAAATATTCACAGAAAACCCTGAAGGAGAAAACAACTGGGTTTCCCCACCAAGCATGAAAGTACATACCAGCCAATACTGTAAACAAAGCAAAAAACGCCGCGAACAGTATCGGAGCATAATAGTTCCACCAGGGAAGAACTTGCTGGAAGGCTCTACTTTGGATTACATTTTACAGACAGCCTGATGTAACAGATTCTCAGTACCAAAAATAATTTTAGGCGAAAACTTCAGAATCAGCAAAACCCAGTTTTAAGACAGGATTCATTTGCAGAGACAAGCATGCACCAGGGTACAATTACGGTGTTCCAAAGGAACATCAAAATCAATTTAATTGTCAAAATCCCGTCTGGTTTTAACCAGACGTGCTCACTTGGTGCTAAGACACCATTCTGCCTCCGGTGACCACTTAGGCACTGACTACACCAAAGTATAGAAGTATTCTCAACACAGAACTCCGCAGAATCCAGCTTAATTACGGAGGTGTATGTGGCATACACAAACTGGTTATTTAACCTTCCTACCCCTCGAGCCCTGGATTCCCTACTTCCTGCTGCTCCTTCTTCGGAAGCTGTGAATGTCCAAGCAACAGAAGAGTCCTTTCCTGGGGAACCAAGACAAAGCTTGGAGCTTTTGCTGAGGGAGGCACCCAGTTATTTATAGACTAGAAATACAAATGCTATATTAAAAAATGAATTGGAATATTTAGGAAATCGAACCACCAGGAAGTCTTGTGTTAATGCCTGCTTATCAAGGTCACTTGCTAACCCAGAGTCCTTCCTAAACGTGTGCGTGGTCCGTTGACAGCAGCGAGACCAGGCAAAGGGTGACAAGGGGCGGGGGGCATCTCTCCACCCTTTGTTTCTGAGAAATTTATTTAGAAAAGTGTTAGCAAAGGTTCTAGAAATACAGGAAACCCATAGGTTCTTACCATCGCATGGATTTTTTTTAACCCTTTGAGTGCATCTCTTCTTGGGGAGGAGACTCAAGAGAGAGAAGGAAGCAACCCTCTGCAGACATGAAGAATTCCTCTCAAGCAAAGTATTTGCAAGTTAAGCACCATGAGGACCAACTCAGAGACTCCCTGCTTTTACAGACAAAACAAGGAGTTCCCACTCATCTCCTCCCCGTGTGTGACGCTTTCTTGAACAACTCCTCAGAGACAAAGCCATGGCCTGCCACCTCAGAGAGCAGAGCCTTCTCCCCAACTCAAGGCCTGCATCACACTGCCGAATGCTGGACCCATCTTCAGCCCTCACTTGTCTTAGCTCTCCCATGAGCAAGGTCCTTCTCTACTCCTGCAGACACCAAGAACTAGGCAGCTGTCTTAATTTACGTAAGGAGAACAACAGAATCCAACAAACACACTCTTGAAGCAAGAGCCTGGGTTTACTTCAGTTTATAATTTAATGTGCCTGAGAATTTTTGTGCAAATACATGTCATCTTTCATTAAAAATATGCATAGCACACTTTGGAAAAAGTTAGTTACAACTAACTTTTCTCAAAAATTTACATATATAAATATACAACATAATCTAAGTCCTACTGATTGCGCTTCTGGTTCAAATCCTTCCGGCCTCCAAGGACATTTGAGAAACATGCAATTATGTCTGCATTCCTTGGCCATCATATTATACAAAGAAATATCCTGAAAAACTTCCTTGATTCCAATTTACCCCTATTTTCCTTTTGAAGTCCCTCCCAAGCCCACTCACATTATAGTTTTTAAAATTTTTGTTATGTTGTATAAAAATACAAGTTTAAAAAACTGGAGTTTTAGTAATCATAAATACAAAGAAATCTGGGTGGTATTTGGGTTCTCAGTGCCTGAACGTTCTGAAATGAGAAAGTCTCCATTTTTGAAATCAGGGACAAGAGAAAACTCCTTATTTGCTAATCCTGTGAGTGCACCATTGGACGGATGCAAATTGGGCCAGGCATCAGCAGGGAAAGCATCTACAGTCTCAGGAACAGACCATGCCCCGCAGCACCCTCTGGGGCAGCTCCTGCCGGGACAGGACAGCCAGGGTCCTAGCTCTCCTCCTAGGCAGTGTCTCCTGCGTGTTCTGGGGACAGAGGGGCCAGCAGCTCAGGATTACTGCCGTGTTTCAATAGGATTGGATTTCTTTTTCTACTCACTTTTCATTTTCAAGGCAAGGAAATTCAGGTGAAGAAGCATGCTAACCCTTCATTTCTGTCTCCAGCCTACTCACGTCACTTGTTCCCACCTTCCGATTACTCGACTCCATCCTCGAAGCCCTCATCCAATGCTTCCATCCCTCCACTACACCTCTCCACATCCGCAACCCTTCTGCAACATTCCTTTTCTCTCCTCAGGCCAGCCCCCATTCCCAATGCGTCTCAATCCTTCATGTGCTAATTTATACACGAGGTCAGTAGTGTTGAGCCTCAGTCTTCCTTCAGGATACCCATTTTGGGTGAGGCTGTGCAAACTGGGGCTCCAAAGCTACCCATCATGACCGGAAGACTCTGATTCCTCCTCAGTCCACCCAATAAACTGCCACTTGAATTTAAATAAACAGCAGACTCTGGTCTCTGAAGACCCATTTCTGCCTCTCGGCTTTTCCCATTCTCCTGGGGATCAGGGGTCTTGACCACTCTGGCTATCCCCAGTCTCTTCAGCCTGTCCACCAAGTTCATCTTCAGCTGGCCAACATCAGGAGGAGTCCTGGAAGGTCTCAAGCCATACATTTCTTGCAGGAATGTTTCAGCTGGTCGGGAAGCCAGAAAGTTCTCGGAGACATGGACTCGGGGCTCAAAGGGTAAGGGAGAGGAGCATGGTGACTGTGACGGGGAATTTGGTGGTGTGGAAGGGGTGGCCAGGGCCTTGGGGCGAGGCTGCAGGAGGGGGTCTTCTGAAGCCGGGCTGTGGTACACCTTAGCAGAGATGCCTCGCTCCTGCAGAAGCTTGGCTAAACTCCGCGTGCTGCTGAACGTTATGGTAGAGTCGCGCCGGTTTGTGACGGATTCCCCAATGCTGAGTCTATAGGACACGGCAGGAGAGTTCACAGCCGTGTGGGATGAGCTGCTCCTGCTACTTCCACAGGATAGTGACGGGAACCCGGAGCTGGAAGAAAGGAGGGAGAGTGCCTCGGAATCAGGGACACCACACCGACACTTAACATAAAGAAAATACACCAAGGAAACAACAGCGTGCTCAGCCTTGCACACAAGGCAACCTTTCATTTGCACGAGGATGACCAACCCGTTGTGTTCTCAAGGACAGCCTTTCCAATTTTATTTCACTGGAAAACAGCAAATGTCTAATCGTGAAACTGCTGTTTTCTCAAACAGTGTTAACTCTAAACCACAGTAAAACATGGATATTCATGAACCGCATTGTGAGTCTTGCTTTGGAATGTGTATTTTTAAGAAATAAAAACCAATGAAAAGCTTTGACAGTTATTAGATCTTGCTGCTTATTCTATGCTTGGTTAAGAATAAGAGAGAGGGGCTGGAGAGATGGCTCAGAGGGTAAGAGCACTGGCTGCTCTTCCAGAGGTCCTGAGTTCAATTCTCAGCACCCACATGGTGGCTCACAACCATCTGTAATGAGATCTGGTGCCCTCTTCTGGCGTGCAGGCATACATGCAGACAGAATACCATGCAATAAATCTTAAAAAAAAAAAAAAAGAGCTAAAATAAATCCTATTTCTCATCATGGTGGAATGGAAGGGCTTGTCTGTAGTCAGCTTTCCTTTGTGAACAATGTTACCAGGATTTAACACGTTTTCACTGGAACAAGATGATCACACGTATCATAGTATCAAGATTTTTAAAGATTATGAACTAAAGACAAGTATAAGATTGATAAATTAAGTAATAGCTTTCCAGAACACTAACTTGTACAAAAGAAACAACACTCTGAGAGTCTGACTTCTTGGTCAGAGCAGCCCTGCTCAGAACCTCCAGTAGTCCTCTCACTTCCTGGGAGAATTTCCTGCCCCTCCCCAAACTGTGTACCTGTAAAAAGTCCTTTAAGAATCCATTTTCTAGGGCATACACTGGTACGTAAGGACTGCAGAAAACTTGCAGATATGCTCATGAGAGCCCCTACGAGGACTCTGACTGGATATCACCAGCCTGCTGCTTCCAGCTGACATATGCACGAATGGTTGGTCATCTTCTCTCCTTGTTGGCCGCTAGAAACTCCAGACTGAAACGCAGGGACCTCCTGAGTGCATATTAGCTTTCCCAGTGTGATCCACATACTGGATTTTACTCCTCTGCCCACCATACTGACTTGCCTCTGCATCATCTTTCTTTCTTATTTCTGATTATACTTTCCTACAAAGACCAAAGTCTGAACACCACCTCTCTGGAGAACTGGCAAGCTAGAACCGGCCTTAGTATGGCTCAGTAAGTGAAGTCTGGGCTCAGTAAGTAATCTGGCCTGGCAGCTGGTGTCATAACTCATAGAAATGTCTTTGGATAGAGTTGCGTGAGTTAGGCAGTCTTAGGTGAAGGCTGGCCGGCTCCAAAGAGCAACACTGTGCTTAGGATGGGGCTTGGGATTATGAAGCCTTGGTGTGGGGGCTGGCACTCCACCAGAGGTGACCAACATCGCCTACACAACAAAGCCATGAAATCAACTTTGGAAACTGGTGTTCGGGCGAGCTTTTCTGGTTGGCAGAGTTCCGAGTGCACTGTCAGAAACCGAAGGCAAAGGTGATGGATCAGAGAACAAGACAAGGTGCAGGGACGGAGTCCAGGCCCTCGCGACAGTGTCTGTTTCGATCTTGAACCCGCATTCCTTTTCTTGCAATGAACAGAAGCCACATGTTTAACAGCTTCCTATGAGTCTTCCTGGGGAAGTACTGAACGCAGAGGGATCTGGAGCCATCTGAATTTGAGCAGCGTCAGGAATGGAGGCGGTCTTGTGAAGAGTGTGGCGTCTCACACCTTGCAGCCTGATTCATTTTGGGTACAAACACCCTCAGGTGAGTCATTTGTTGTTAGCTGTCTGCTCCTGGGTCAGCCACCTTAATTTTCTATGCCTCAAATTCTTCATTTCTGCCTACTTCAAAGAGTTATGATCAAAGGAGAACATGAAATGTCAAAATATTCTGAAGACAAATAGTCACTAATAATTAAACTAATTAACTAATTAAAACCCTGGGAATCTAAAAAGGAACTTGTGTGAGGCCCCTGACTCCCAGCCCCTCTTACCTAGGGGTGACCTGAGTGATGTCAGAGGGATGTAAGATCCTACAGGTGGTGAAGGTGAATGTCGAGTTCGTGCATGACAGACACTTTCCTGGGTTCGAAGTTGCAACTGAAACAGAGATTTTTAGAAAGCCAAACAGAATAGAAAGACCAGGTTAATAACACAAAAGGCTCATCATTATTTTGTTAGCAATACAGCATTATCAACTGCCTTGTAGT
>CABHPQ010168309.1:6384-20132 GCA_902168405.1 Peromyscus aztecus | reverse complement strand
ACAGTACTTTACAATTATAAATAAAAGGAGTAAAAATAGCTTAGAAATGAGTGAAAACCACTCTGGAAAACACATTAAGAAATTAAGATAAAAGAAAACATTAAGATCTAGTTATCTAGATGTCCAGGTCAAGCTACCCGTCCTGGTTCTTAGAGTGCTGTGTGCTGACTCTGGAAAACTTCATGGTAATTCAAGGATGAGGCCTCTTTATTTATTTTTTTCTTTTTTGATGGGGTTGACATTTGCATGCTGGCATAAAAGCAGTCATGGGTAAAAATTCTGGCTCCTCAGCACAAATCGAGATGACATCAGATTATACTTGTATTCTTCATCCTTATATATTCACAGTATTTTTGTTCAAAGCCAGATGTACTGAAGGAGGTGTTTATCTTGCATCTTTTTACTATGCAGTACATGGAAACAGGCAGTGTCCACTAAGTCCCCTGCTGTGTACGATGCAGCCGATACAAACAGCAGTTACCTACAGAAAAGCCTTTGTGCAGCTAAGTTGAAATCATATCGGGGAACACCATTTACTAACACACAAGCTACAATTATTCAGACTTGGGAATCTGGCAAGCATTTTCTTGGGGAAAAAAGCTGTCAGTATTTTGTACCAATGACAAATGCAAGCTTCAAGTGACAATCAGTTTGGGAACTTACATCCACTGCTGAGATGCTGAAAACCTAACACAGCCTGTCACGCTGAGGTCATTAGCAGTGACATCAATACACCATCTAACAGGAAGTGTCAACATCTGAGTGTCTGTGTAATTGTCCTAATGACCAACACAGGTCACCAAACCATGCCTGAGCACACGTTCAAAGTGTAGGGCAAACACATTTTAATGAAAACTAATATGAAATTCATTGCTAGGGTTTCAGATTCCACACTGCTGTAACTATTGGAGAAACCACCACTTCCCAAGTTCTTACGGATTTCAAACATCCATAATTCTTGAAAAGACTATTAAAATAATTTTTTCTTTTCTAACTACATATTCACATGAACGTGTATTTTCTTCACATTTGCACCCAAAACATTGCAACTGACTAAATGCAGAAGGAAGTCCATAATGAGAATCTTCTATTAAGTTAGAAATTAGACTTGCAAAATTGTAAAACAAAACCATTTTCTTACTATGTACAATACAGTTATTTTTCAGAAAACAGTATCTGCATAATAGAATTTTTATTTATTTATTTTGTTTTTTTGAGACAGAGTTTCTCTATGTAGCCCAGGCTGGTCTCAAACTCAGAGATCCACCTGCCTCTGCCTCCCGAGTGCTGGGATTAAAGGTGTACACCACCACTGCCCAGTTCAGAATTTTTATTTTTAAATAAGCTATTTTTTTCTGGTAAGTTCTCAGTTTTTATTCTAACTTAGTTAGTACCAACAGACATATAGGTAAACCTTGAGTTCTCACAGACTTTTAAGAGACCAAAAGGCTTGCAAACCACTAATTGACCTGATCCATCTCTCTTCCTATTTAGTTTTGCAGGCTGGTAGGATAAAATGGAGAAAATTAGAAATGTCAGCAATGCCACAGACTTCTATTATCTTACTTCCACTGGTGAGTACATGTCAGAGATGGCTCGGGGGCAGCCAGATAACCACAGTAGGCCCGTGCAGTGCACTGGTTCCGAGGTGTACTCTCCTCACCTGTAACTGGCCCGCCCGCTGAGGTAATGGGTGGCAGGAAGATCCCCGTCACTGGTGTGGGAGCTGCAGGTTTCGGCTCCACTTGAAGAGGCTGCTGAACCTGAAAAGTGATTCCCTCTTCTTCATCCTCCTCTAAATCCGAGATGTGATAGACGACATCCTTGGGCATTTGGGTGAAGCCTTTAGTAATGACACCTGGTCGTGGGTCAAGGATGGTTCCTAAGTTTGGTTGAGCAAGCTGCTGCCAATGATGCAGAGTCTGTGATCCTGGACGGGGAAGCAGGACAGGCACGCATTACGTTTCCCACAGATCCTCAATCTTGAAGAAGGTAGAATTGCGTGAGTAATAACAACAATGATAAAGACAACGATACTTACTTGGGTTTGGTATTTTGATAAAATTTGTAAATTTAGCTTCTCTGTAGAAAACTGACATGATGTTGAACGTCTGAGCAATAGCTTTTCTATTTCAAAAGACAATCTTCGAAGGGACATCCAAAGAAGAGGAGAAAAACCCACTAAGGCATTTTTAACAGGACCTGAGCTGCTCAGGCAGGAGGGAGGCTCCCACTTTAGGGGTGGGCTGCACTTTCCAGGTGGCGAAAACCAGTGTTCACCTGGCTTAGTCTATGAACTTGGAAGCAAAAACTGGGCACTTAGGTTGGAAAATAGCTTGAATTTCTTTGTGCATTTCTCTACTTGTTCATGACTCTGTTTTCCCTGGACTCCCAGAGGAACACGAAAAGGTAGGTGATAGGGTGGAGAACACATCCCTTTGGCTCCAGCCTATGGGATGCTGATGAGTGGTCACCTCATGCCCTTGTACCAGATGTAACATCTAATTGTCACTCTGGTAACTTCAACCTAAAATCAGCAACTCTAACCAATACTGGGTCAGACTAGGAGTCCTTATAGGCTGCCTACTCAAACTTTGTTTAATAAGGAACTTTTCACCACAGTATTAGAGAATCACTCACGGACCATCAATATCCCATAAATCAGAGATACTTATTTTGAATTTAACTTGTATTTTAGATAAAATTGGACGGAAGGAGAAAAAAGCACAGGCCTACACGTGTGCCTCTCTGTTAGTGACACTCCTTGGGTGAAGTTCTTTGTAGGTGGAAATGAAGCAGTACTCTGGATAATTTTCATTTATCACATCCTGTTGGTGTTACCATGGTAACTGCTATCAATGGTATTCCATAACAACAGTTAGGAGAAGATTCTCCCCACTTCCCTCTTCCACTGATCCAAGACATCAGAAAAGAACGAACACTGATGACCTGGTGACACAGACCTCACCACTCACTAACTGTCCCGTACACGGCACCACCACACAGACAGCAGATTTAGGGTGACAGACAGCTTGTACACATGCTCTCATAACTGCTGCACAGATTTCAATTCTAGGTGAGACGTCTAACGTGTACACAGCTGCTAAAGGCCGTCATGGACTTATTACCTTCCAGGGGCTTGACAATCTGTAACTTCTCTGGCATGAAGCCTCGGAGGCAGCCGGCACTGCCGAGGTCCGTGCTCTCCGACTGGTCAGCACAGAACGAGTCTAGGTGCCCTGTGGGGGTGTCACAGCTACTGACTTCCTCCTTCTCGGCCAGGACCTGGATCTTCCGTTCCCACTCCTCAGCAAAGAACTGCTTCTCACTTAGGTAGTTCTGTCTTCGCAGGCTAAGGCGATGCAAAGCCGTAGCCAAGTCGCTGTCTTCAGTGGGTCCTGGGTGGCTTGTGGGCTGAGAGCTCCTGTGGGAAAATCATATTCTAGATTGTGGTTGTGTGCAAAACCTAGACCTCTCCTTTCTACAGCGCTGGCCATTCAAAGACTGACCTCAGGAATGAGGTGTCTTCTAAGCTATTTGAAATACAGAAAACAACAAACAAAACCATCAACAATACTATACATCACTGTAATACCTCATATCCAATTACTTCTAGAAAGTCAAAAATATATTGTGTTTGCTAACTTTTCCATTTCATTTAATTATGAAGCTGCAGGTATGTCTATCTTTATGTTCAGATCAGACAATCACAAAGCAAGTATTATTACAGTTCACAGAATTGCTCAGTTCACTGAGCACAAGAGGTATCACCACTGTTTATGACTGTGACTGAAGAGAAGAGCTAGCTAGCCATCAAGTATTACATGCTATTGATCACAAAATGTAGTTACTTAAAAACCGTGAGTAGGGTGTGGTGGGGCATGTCAGTAATTCCGGCACTCAGGAGACTGAGGCAGGAGAATCATGGTTTTGATAGCAGTCTGGGCTGCACCAAAAGTTCAAGGCAGCCTGGCTACATAGGAAAACACCCTACCTAAAAACAAACAAACAAACAAACAAACAAACAAACAAACAATAACAGACAAAAAAGAAAAAGAAAAAAGTAACTGGTGCAGAAAAAGGTGTGAAAAAACTTATTTTGGGTCACAAGCATTCCCCAAATATGCAGACTATTTAAAAGAAATCAAGGATTATAAATGACAAGATGCTAAATCCTCATACGTCTCCGAGGCATTTTCTTCACTTTCCAGCATTCTGAAGCTGGGGTCGTTTAGAATTGATGCAGAAGTAACAGTTAGAGCTGCTGTCAGCCATTGCGAGCGAGCGAACTGAGCCACATGTGATCTGCTACGCCAACACCATAAGCAATGCAGACCCACAGCCAGGAGCCATGCCTTACCCTGGAACCTCTGTGCTGCTCCCTTGGTTCAGGAGCGTTTTGTCCTCTGTTTGCTGGACACCGGACTCAAAGAGTTTTGCTGTCATGATGACACTTGAACGGTTGGAGCCTGGGATGGGCAGCAGGGCCGGGAAGGTGACAGAGCGGCCCCGAGCGTCATTGGCAACCTTGACGGTATCAAACACCCGTTTCTGCTGGGCCCTGTCAAAGGAAGCATTCACTCCTGTTACTGTCACCCACTAGGGGGCACCCACGAGACTTGTGCATGCACAGACAGAACCAGAAACAAAGCCACCCGGAATACTCACTCCCAAGTTTGGGAGAAATGAGAAAATCAACTTCGGTACAGGAGAGCTCCCCCATGAGAAGACAATCTGCACAGCAGATTCCCTCCTGACCGGCATTCATGACTTTGGATTGTGTTTCTTCCCTCGATGCCCAGGGATCGAACCCAGGACCTCACTCTGCCTCGCAAGCCTCCCGCCACGGCAATCCCAGCCTTTTGAATTTCCACTCCAATGGTGTGGTAATAGCCCTTGTGACCTGTACTTACTTTTGTTTAAACACAGACTCCTCATCCAAACTCAGCTTTTTACGCATGGTCCCTTCAATCTCAGCTGCCAATGATTCCTAAGGAAAGCAGTTCAAGATTTGTCAAGTGATTGCTACCCTCAAGCGAATTAAGAGAGTCTATACAAGAGTGCATTTTTTTACGTTATAAGAAAAGGAAATACAAGGAAATGTAGACTAACATTCAAAGAGGGTAGTGAGACTGGAAAATAAAACTTTTTAACCAGGCCCCGGTTTTCTTTCCATGAAGCACTGTTCTAAGGTGGCAATGGACAAGACCAGTAGATGAAAAGCCAGCATCATGTACAGAGACAAACACAGAAGGTCTGACCCGCTGCAGACCAAGGCGAATCCGTAAAAATGTTCTTGCTTCCTTGTAACTTCTACACACTTACATGCTTTGATAATCTGCTCAGAGATGAGGATTCAGTTAGCATGGTTAGCACACTTGGTGGGGTTGGACTGAGGGTGCCTGGCTCTGAAGGGACTGAGAACCTGATTTTTAACACCCACAGATATGCAGATGGAAGGATGTGAAATCATACATCTCCTGACCTGACCACCTGAGTGAGTCCTCAGCCATGACAGTTGAGTGGTAATGGGTACATTTGGCACCCAGGTCTGTTGCAGAATATTTGTTTACACTGTGAAGATGTGTCACTGTGATTGATTTAATAAAGAGCTGAATGGCCAATAGCTAGGCAAGAGAGACTAGGCGGGACTTCTGGGCAAAGAGAGGAACTCTGGATGAATCTCAGCACGAGAGATACCAGCTAGACACTGAAGAAGTCAGACATACGGTACAGTGCAGAGGGAACTGAGCCACGTTTCAGAATATAGATTAACGGAGACAGGTTAATTTAAGTTATAAAAGCTAGTTGTGGACAAGCCTAAGCTAAGGCCAAGCTTTCATAATTAAAAATAAGTCTCTGTGTCATCATTTGGGGGTTGGCGGTCAAGGAAGTCCAACAAGAAAGCTTGCTACACAGGCCTTGGACTCAGAATGTCTTTTCTCAAAGTTACCAGAGCTCCTTGGAGAAATGGCTGATTCCTGGGCTGGGACAGAAAGTACAAAAAAAAGTACAGTTTGCATGAAGGAGACCCTGCTGGCCTTATCTGGGACAACTTGAGTATCAAAGGATGGGATTAGGAAACTGTGACCCGTAGTTGTGATGGTTGGCTTTAATTGTCAACTTGACATAGTCTAGAACCAGCTGTGGAAAGTCTCAATGAGTGACGGATCACAGGTAGGCCTGTGAGTATGTCTGTGGTGGTACTGTCGTAATTACGCTAATTGAAGAAGTCCCAGCCCACCGTGGGCAGCACCATCCCCAAGGCAGGGGGTTTTGAACTGTTTAAAAGTGGAGGAATTGAGCACAAGCAAGCGAGTGCACATCCTTCACTGTCCTCTGCTCGACTGAGGATGTGATACGAGCAGCTGACGTAGATTCCTGCTGCCTGGACTTTCCCAACAGACTGCAAACCTAGAACTGTGAGACAAAATAAACTCTTTCTCCCCCAAAGTTGCTTTTTTTTTTTCAGAGAATTGTATCACAGCAATGAGAATGAAATAAGACCAGCAGTCATCCCAGAAACGACCAGAGGGCCTGGATGGAGTTAAAAGCGACGGCTGGAAGTCTGATGAAGACATTTACCCCTGATCACTCGGTTAACGCAGTATCTGCTAGCTTTCATTTGTGTGTAATAAATTAGTAGTGCTAATTTAATTAGTTCATTATTAACTTTCAAGGGTAAAAAACTAGCAGATAACACTAACCAAAAATTTATAATTAACAATCAGATGAATGTACCTCCTGAAATAACATAGCATTATATCACACTGAAATAACTACATACAAAGGTATCCCGTTTTTCTTAATTTATATGTATGTATGTGTACACATGTGCATGTGTGTGTGTGAGTGAGTGAGTGTATGTGAAGGTCAGAAGACAACTCTGTGGAGCTGGTTCTCTCCTTCCACTTTGATGTGGGTTCCGGGGACTGAACTCAAGCCTCCAGGTTTGCGTGGCAAAGACCTTTTACCCACTGAGCCACCTTGCTACCCCCAAACATATCTTTCAAAGGATATTTTTGGAGCTGGGTGCCATGGCCTGCATATGTAATTTCAAGTGGTCAAGGCTGAGGCAAGAGGACCACTTGAGCTGAGGAGGTGGAAGTTAGCCTGGCTATGGTAGAGAGACGCCTTCAAAATGAATGTCGGAATAAATAAATGAGTAAACCACAAACCAGAGTTTACAAGTAACAGAATTAACAGGCATTGTTGGGAGGATCGGGAAAACTTGAGTGGGCGCTGGATGAGACGACAGTGTACTGAGTCACCTTCCTGATAACAGGGGGCAGTGCTGCCATTGCCAGGCATGTCCTGCTCTACTAAACACTGTCCCAGACTTTGTAAACAGAACCTTAAGCGCTAAGTAGTCAGAGGGACTGACACTTGCTATTAGACAGTTCAGGAAAAACAACAACAAAAACCAACCACCCACCCACCCACCCAACCAATGAACAAAAAAACCACCGAGGGAGGAAATAGCAAGTATATTAATTATTCATGTGAAGAATATATAAAAATTTCTTGTACCACTTTTTGGAATTTTATTCTAAATTTTAAATTATTTTAAAATAAGAAATTAAAAAACAAAATGCTGGAGATGTAAGTGGTAGAGCTCTCCCCTAGCATTGCATGAGGCCCTGAGTTCAATGCCCTACATTGCTGAATAAATAAATGTTTAAAACAAACAAACAAACAACAAACAAACAAACAATGTGGTTCAGAGGGCAAAGGTGTAAACTGCCGAGGCTGATGACCGAGGTCAATCCACGGGGCCCACCCATCTGGTGGAAGGAAAGGACCGACACTAGAGAGTTGTCCTCTGATTTCCATCAGCTAGGAAAGGAAAGGAAGTGGGAGACAGGAAAGACAACCACTGAAGAGAAGAACGGGGTCAGGAGAAAGAGTGACCAGGGAAGGAAGAAAGCAATTGTTGACAGATATTCACACACACACACATTTACACACATACACACACACACATACACACACACACACACACACACACACACAGACACGCTCTAAAATAAATGTAAAAACACCCAACAGTCAGTCTGGCTAGCCTGTGCTATATAGCAAGTTGGAGGCCAGCCTGTGCTAAACAGTGACCATCTCAAAAGTTCAGAGCTGTGCATAGTTTCTGTAAGAATCAGGTGTAAAATAGCTCCTTGAAGCAATGTAATAAATTCTGGCATAAACTCAATTTTTAATTGAGTTCTCCCCTTCCCCAAATACTGTTTATTAATGAATTAAAAAATTAGGGTTCCTCTCTGCAAGAGACTTATATTCTAAGTAGAGTTAAACCTACCAAGAACTTAAGACTTCTCGACAGAGGTTCAGATGTTCGAAGCAAGCGTAAGGTGAACAAGAGCCCTGGAACGCACAGGGCAGAGAGGGAACCAACTCTAGAGAGTGGTCTTAGTCGAGTTTCTATGTCTGTGACAAATCATCGTGACCAAAAGCAACTTAGGGCGGCAAGGGCTGTTTCACCGCAAGATTATAAGTCAGGCACCCACGGAAGTCAGGCAGGGATCGGGAAGCAGGAGCTGGTGCAGAGGTCATGGTGGCGTGTTCCACCTGCTTTCTTCAGGATTACCAGCCCAGGGGTGGCACACCAGGGCACCTGCACATCAATCCCTAATTAAGAAAATTCCCCACAGGCTTGCCCACAAGCCTATCTTGTGGGGGCATTTTTCCAATTGAGAGTCCCTCTTCCCAAGTGACCCTAGCCTGTGTCAAGTGGACAAAACACCAGCCAGCACTAACACTGTCTTCTGACCCCCATGTGTGCACATGGCACATGAACAGTACTAACACTGTCTTCTGACCCCCATGTGTGCACATGGCACATGAACAGCACTAACACTGTCTTCTGACCCCCATGTGTGCACATGGCACATAAACAGGCACACACATGTACACACACTAATGGAAAAGGAAATCTTAAGTGTGTGGCCAGGAGACGGCTCTGCGGGCAAAGGCTTGCTTCCAGGTCTGCTGACCCGAGTTTGATCCTGGGCCCCACATCATGGAGGCAGGAAAGAACCACCTTCCACAAGTTGGTCTCTGACCTCCACACCTATGCTGTGCTCATGCATACCGAACACACACAGAGCAGACAGACATAAAAACTCAAAAGCACGGCTTCAGTGAGTGATAGGCGGTGGGTCTAAGGTAGGAGATAACCTCACATGAGTGAGCTGTGGTACACAGATCAAAACCCAGTTTCCTTAGCGTTTATCTCACATACGGCAGCAAAGCAAGTGTAGACTATCATCTGTGAAAATAAGTTAAGAGTGATAAGGAAAGTATGGCTATGCAAATTAAAGAGTGATAAGGAAAGTGTGGATATGCAAATTAAAGAGTGATAAGGAAAGTGTGGACATGCAAATTAAAGAATGATAAGGAAAGTGTGGATATGCAAATTAAATCTTGACTAGTGACTGTGTCCCAGGAACAAGAGCGATCTTTTCTAGATCCTTATGGCACCATAATCCACACACCCTCTGGAAACAGTGCAAGCTTCTCCTCTTTCCTCTCTTTCAGCACATGGCAGCTTTCTTGTCTCTTACCCCTGTGAAAATGCCGTAGGACTGGGAGAAGCAGAGGTGAGCTGCAGGGCTGCATTTGCTCCGAAGCTCTTTGATTTCTTCTTGGGACTCATGCAGCATCCCCAGGCACTCCATGTTTCTGTCTTGTAAGTCATGGAGCTGAAGGAGGAAGGCAGCACACTGACAGTCACCCCAGACAACCCTGTTAACCGCGAACCCCCCCCCCCCCAGGGACTCCTGATTGGGTGTTAACTTTATCTGGGGCCCAGCAGACTGTATAAATATCATTTCAACACAGCAACTCTAGAGCAAACTCAGCCAAGGGCATATCCACGTGAAGCTGCCAAGATCTGAGATGTCTTGGGCAATTGCTGTAAAACAAGACTTCTCAACACCTGAAATGCTGCGGGGACAACCAGACTGTTGATTCAGCAGCTGATGGCCCGTGCCCAAAATACCATGGAGGAAACGGAAAAGTGCTACCTCGTCAGGGTTAGTGGAACAGTACATCTTCTCACGAACATCACCCTGAAGTCTTTCAGGGACAAGATCAAGAGTATAGAAAGTGATTCATGTAATGTCAGGGTGTCCCCTCACCCTAAGGAAGTCCCGCTTGCCTTTATAGCAGCTGGCAAAAGAATAAATTTCAGAGTGCATTTTAACTGAGCATGTGTCCAGCTCTTCGGGTCAGCAGGGCTGGGGACGCTCATCTAAAATGTGTATTACCCTGCCTCTCATTTTGAGAGACTTGGCAGAGGCTGCCCTCTTTTTTTTCTTTTCCATGTGCTGCAGAGCCGTCCAGAATGAGGAAGACCAGGAAACGTCCGGGATGTGCGACCCACACAGTCCATGAGGGAAATGCTGCCCGAAGCAAGTCTGGAGCTGCTCTCGTCATCAGTGTGGTGTGAAGCTTGGCGTGGGGTAGCTCCCTACGCAGCAGGTCTTGGTGAAAGCTAAGTGCCTCAGCAGAAGGGCTGAGGAGATTGAGGTGTTGGGGGCCCGCTCTGTCCACACGGGGAGGTTCATTAAATGCTAACACATCTTAAAACAGAATGGGCAGCTGAGGTGGTAGAGGCACTGGGGAGGCCACGGTAGGAGGATCTCAAGTTTGAGGATAGCCTGTGCTACACAGAGTTCCACGCTAGCCTCAGGCCACATAGAAAACTCTGTCTCAAAGTTCAAAAGATAAATACACTGAAATAAGGATGGCCATGTGGCTCTCATGTGATCAACTGAGTAGAAACTGAGGGTGGTACCTAGAATCTATTTAAAACTTGCTGTTCCCAGTGAGTCTTATGAACGCTGAACTGCCACGAAGTGAAATCTGGCATGTAAGTACTTAGAAAGGCCGTAAGAGATTTTTGCTTTATTTCTTAGACCTCATTAATTTCATCTCAACTATTTCTTGTTGCTGCTGTATTCCAAATGTGGCAGTTCTCTTCTGTAATTCTTACAAATATGAATGAAATCCCTATTCCCCTCCTGCACTTCGAAGAGGAGAAAGACCTCATTACCTCCATCGTCAGCTGCCGCTGGGCGTCTTTGGAAGCCTGCAGGTGAAGCCTTAGTTCTTCCTTCTCGATGACATGCTAACAACACAGAAGAGGGACATGTGAGGCATTCCCACAGGGAATGTAACTACTTCTTCCTTTCAAAGACATACTGAGAGTATGTGTCTGGAGTACAGTCTTAGGCCTATGACAGTGATCCCACCAGAAGCCAACTAAGAGTAATAATGTAAGCAGAACACAAACTACATGTGTTCAGAGGATATGGACCACAAATTCCTCACTGACATCACAACCTTCTCAAGAAAATCTGATATACTTGCAAAACTACATAGTGCCTCAGAAGTTATTTACGATATTTTAGCAGAGGAGCAATATTAAAAGAACAAAGTAAACCACTGAAAAGGGGGAGAGCCAGATCTACTCTGCTTGGTGTGATAGCACTTAGCAGAATGCAGTGCACCAGGACGGTGCTCAACCGAGCCCGGCTGGTGAGTGAATGCACACACTTCTTTAAGCTTGTGCTGAAGATCTACAATCTGAGACAGCAGGGAAGAGATCTCCTCCTGGTATCGAATCAGCTCATCACTCTTCCCCGACAGTTCTTCCGTCATTCTGGACATCTGCGCGTTGGTTTCACCTAGGAGCAAAGGCAAAGTTTAGAAACCAACACAAAGGTGGGACTGGAATCAGTGTGTGGCAGCTTGCAGGTCAGATGCTGACTAATGGCAAGCACTGGATCCATGAGCAAACCTGTTAATGTAACTTAGAAAAACAAAGATTCTCTGCGGTAAGCTAGTGCTGGGAACTGGAAAGATGCTGCTAAGGAGAGCGACGGCCTACTACAGCAAACATGCTAACGAGCTGATCTTCTCATGGAAAAGGTATTTGTGTCAATCTTCATGAGAGGCTGAAGAGAGCGCTAGGTGGATTATGTGTCTTCGCAAGTGCTAAGAGGCGATTCCAGAGTGCCATTAAGAACACTTCAGGGACATAAATGAAATCCCACAAGCAATGAAAGTCAATCTTAACAGGTCGAACAGAGACTTTCCAGAATGGAGCCACCCCATCTCCATCAGAATGTGCCGATGCTATTGTGATGCTTCTGCAGGACACAGACGGTCAGGGACACCCATCAGCCTGAGTGAGGTCTAGACTAACCCTTACAGCCCAGAGCATTTATATACATGAAACAGAACCGTTAGAACTTGATTTGCAGACTCTTTATATCATAGAGCAAATGTGACATCCAGATACAGCAGAAAAACCATTTTTCACTTTTTAAATTGACAAGGCAGCTTCCTACTGTCAGAGGGTAGCAGCTAAGAATGGAAGGGACAAGAGTGTGGACTATTCCTTCACACTGTGTGAATATAAGTCACTGTGATTGGTTTAATACAAAAGCTAAATGGCCAGTAGCTAGGCAGGATTTTGGGGGCAGAGAGAATGTGAGGAAGAAGGATGAAGTCTCAGGAATCAGGAGGAGACACCAAGAGACACAGAGCAAACAGGATGGGAAGTACGGAGATAAGGTAAACGAGACTTGGGGCAGCACATAGATTAATAGAAATGGGTTAATTTAAGTTATAAGAGCTTAGTTAAAACAAATCTAAGCTATCAGCCGAGTACTTATAATTAATAATAAGTCTCTGTGTGGTTATCTGGGAGTGGCTGGCAGGACAGAGCTGATTGGTGGTCCCAACGAAAAAAATCTGTCTACAAATGGCCTTCCAACGTGGGCACCTACATCCATATAGGACTTGAGAAAACTTAAAAAAGGTTCTAAACACACAACAATAGAGCCAAACACTGCTTCCTAGTCTCATGTCTCTCATGCCGGCTACAGTACAGAGACACAGTACAGAGATGCATCTCCCAGCAGCTGCCTGAAGGATGGAGCCAGCCGCCAACTGCCATGTGCTAGCACCAGTCACTAAGCTGAGCAGTTCCGGCAGCTGACATCACAATTTAAGATTCGTCTCATGCGATCAAAAAAACAATACAGATGCTCAGGAAAGACAGATCCAGACAGAAAAAAAAAACCTCTAAATGGATTGTAGTGTGTTTAAAAATACAAATAGGTTTGGGAAAGAAAAGAAAAAGGATATATACAGTCATAGATTAAAACATAGTTAAAAATAATAAAATAAAGTCCTTAAAAAAGGAATAAAGTAATAAAAAAAACCAATAACCCACATAAAGATGGGAAATACACAGAGAATCTGGATCCTGTATGTTATTGTGTTGTCTTTAAATTTTTTGGCTGCAAAGAGGCATTGGATTATGAAAGCTGCTAGATTAAACCAACCTATATATTTTAAAAATATCTTGACTTCAAAATGGAAGTCAAAAGATGTGTTGCTTTGGGGGAGAGGTGATGCTTTTATTTCCACAAGAAATGAGAGGCTATGGATTCATTCCAGGCTGATACAGATCAGATTTGATTGGGGAAGACCCCCTGAAAATCCTGGCTACATACATAAAATAAACCTAGAAAAACTACAAAACACGTAACATATATTTTAACCGCTCAAACATAAAACAAAAAAAATCACCTTTGGCTAAGTTGTGTACAACACACATCGTCTATACTTGTATTAATAAAGATATGTATGCTACATTCAAAAGTATGTATTTTCAGAACAAGGGACCAGACACCAATAAAGATGATCCAGCCTCACAAAATATT
>CABHPQ010168307.1:918-35087 GCA_902168405.1 Peromyscus aztecus | reverse complement strand
AAGGAAGGAAGGAAGGAAGGAAGGAAGGAAGGAAGGAAGGAAGGAAGGAAGGAAGGAAGTGTCCCACAGACTTACTCACTGGCCCATCATATCGGGGCATTTTCTCAGTTGAAGTTTCCTCTTCCCAAATGATTCTAACTTGTGTCAAGTTGACATGAAACTAGCCAGCATAAAACTTATTCAAAACTTAATCGACACAGGTGTATCGTATGTTATATACTTGTGAAAATTATATGATACGTTCACATAGTAAAAGCATCTCTCTCTATCTGGCTGCCTATTGGGGAGTCTGCCTAACTCCAAGTCTGTGGGACATTTTCTTATTTTAGTTATTTATGTGGCAAGTAGTCCTGTGGTTGCATAAGAAAGCAGGCTGAGCAAGCTATATGGAACAAACCAGTAAGCAGTATTCCTCCATGGCCTCTGCATCGGTTTCTGCCTCCAGGTTCCTATCATTGCTTTCCTGGATGATGGATGCAAGCTGTAAGATTCAATAAACCATTCCCACTGCAACTTAGGTTTGGTCGTGATGTTTCTTCATAGCAATAGAAACCCTGACTAAGACAAGTTTCTGTACCTTAGAAATTTCCCATGTGCCTGTTTGAGATTTCCTCTCCTGTCATCAGCCTGAGACAACCAGGGGTCTACATTTTGTCTCTAGAAATCTGTCCCTTGAGGCATGTCAAATAAACAGAGTTACACAATATACAGAATTCTTAACCAGCCTCTGTCCCTTAGAATGTTTTTGAAGTTTATCTGTTGTAGCAAATATCTTAAAGACTTTAAAAATTCAAATGCCATAGCTAGTTATTAGGAAATATTTAACCAGATTGAAAATGAGTCAGATATTACTCCAACTCACAGTTCTATAAGGACACCAGCTGGTGTGCTATGATAGATAAAATATGATTGGCTACATACAGATCATAAGCATAGTTTACTGGCTACCTAAAATGATTCTGAAGTACAAACTTTTACCAATAAAGTAATGCTTAAAATATAGATACAGGTCTATTGACTTATTACAATGTATTAGACCAGTAAACAATTCTTTGTAGTGCTGGGAAGGGAACCCAGGGTCTCACAAATGTCAGGCATGTGCTCCAGCTCCGAGCTATACCCCCAGGCCCTACCAAATAACCAGTGGGTACAACTGTTGTGAGGAGGTCATATCATATTTAGATTTATATGACTGACTTTAATTTTCCACAAAAGTCTAATTAGCCCTGCCAAACTAACGAACAGAGAACTTCTGATATTTCTGAAAACCACTCTGAACATTATAAGGTTGTGATGGACTTATCATTGTAAAAATGCTGAGAGTCCCAGAATGCTCATGCAGATACACTGTTGTACTTACATATTGTCCTCAAGTCTCTTCAAGGATTCCAAAACTAATGAATGGACACTGTCTAAGGAGCAGGATCCAAAGCAATTGAGAGCTGGAATGTATCTGATTTTCATAACCCAATCATTATGCAGCTTCCTTTTAACGCTGGGAATGAAAAGGGTGGGGGGGTTGTTATGTTAGACACACACTTTTTCTCTACTCAGCATTTCATTCGGTTTGAATCAAATTATAACTCTGAACGGCGCTATGTCCACAGGTACACTGTAGCCCTATGCACCACACCAGACATGCTGTGAAAAGGGGTTTCGCTGAGGAAGGAGGAACCACCACGAATGTGGGGGACACCATTCCACGGGCTGCAATCCGGGAATAAAAGCATGAATGTCAGCATTCCTCATCCTCTGCTCCTGACAGCAGACATGTGACAAGCTCACAATCCCGCTACCATGCACGCCTCGTCATGATGGGCTGTATCCCTTCTAAGCCCAGAGACGAAAAATACCCTTCCTTCCTTAAGGGAACTTTCCAGGTAATTTGTCACAGTGACCAAAAACAAAACAAAAACAAACAAACAAACAAACAAAAAACTAATGAGAAAGCAATCTAGAAGGATCTCAGTGTAATACTGGCCATCTTATCCTTACTTTAATGAAAGAATTCTAAGCATTCACATTCGATTGGCGTAAGGTTCTGGGTACCACACGGCCTCTGCTAGGAAGACAGACACATTTGCAACTCCAGGTATCAATGTTGTGCCGTTTGGAAGGGGGCACAAGAGAAGAGAGGCTTCCGTGTTTTCCCATCCCAGATTTTGTTTAATGTTGGACTCTTGATATCAGCTGATTCTTTAATGTATACAGTGTTCCATCTATCAGGGTTTTTCTGGCCACATCCTTACTGACTCAAACATTCTGAGAATGTCAGCTTTTATGGTGGTTATGAAATTTAACTATCCTTCTCGTCTTATAATTTTTCCTTCTAGCAGGTTTTAGGATCTCTTGGTGTGAGAAAATGCCTCAACACTCGTCCTGTGTCTACACTTGAGTCTTAAAAGATTTAAACAGATGACACGATGACTGTCTGTGTGTAAATTATCCTCCTCAGGAAGCGGTAGGATCACATTCATTCAATCAGACCTAGAATCCTCAAATCCCTCCCACTCCCCATCCCCCATTCTCAATCTGATATATCTATCTAATGGGAGGAGGAACTGACACTGGACCATGGACCTTTCTGACAAGTGGCCCACCTCTTAGTGGGGAAAAGGTTCTATTATCTGGGCCTATCTTGACTGAAATAAGGGGCCCCTAGTGTACAGGGCAGCAGGCCACACAGGGACTACACAACACAGCCTAGATAGATAGGGCAGGAAATGGAGCAGTCTTCCTGACTTTGTTATTCTTAGAGTTCCAGCAACAGGGCTAATCTTAATTCAGTGCAGCAACAATTATACCGAGGAATGGTCATGAACAGATGATTTGTGTGTACACACAGCACACATAAATAAGTAGTAAAATAATAATGTGTGTGTGTGTGTCTTTGTGTAGGTGCACCTGAGTGCAAGTGCTAACTGAGGCCAGAGGAGGGTGTCAGGTCCTCTGGAGCTGAAATTACAAGCATTTGTGAGCTATCCAACATGGATACTGGCAAATTGATCGCGGTCCTCTGCAAGACCAGCACATGCTCCTAACTACTGAGCCATCTCTTCAGCCCAGGAGAATTTTTGTTTTTAAATTGAACTCTGAGATCTATTAAGGAGTACTAACTCCTTGTCTCTCATATTTGTACATTTATTGCAGGCTATTTTACTTTTTAAATGTATTCTTCTAAGGTCTGAAAAACAATTTGGCAGACAGTCAAATCTATCAAATCATTTGCTTTAAAAATCTATATCTATTGCTTTTATGTTTAGAAACTTTTTTGTTTAATTGCCAGGAAGTAGCTATAAATACACAAAAGTATGTATTTTGTAGTTCATTTCATGATGTCACTTTTTAGTTTTACTCAATCTATTACATACTTACAGATTTTAACAGCCAACGACACCTAAATGGAATGTCAGTTGCTAATTATGCTTTCCTTATTGTCTTGGAAGTTTCTTGAGATGAGAAGCATATCCTCTTTTGTTTTTAAATTTACTGAAAGACAGTCTTGCTATGTAGCGCATGCTAGCCTGGAATTCCATACATAGTCTAGGCTAGCCTCAAACTCATGATTCCTCTGCCTTTCCCTCCCAGAGACTTGGACGACAGGTGTGTATCTCCAAGGCTAGATTAGACATTGCTTTGATTCTCAGAAGTACTGTGGGCTTTGCATCTCATTTCACTGTTTGTGTATATGAACAATGTCCATAATTGTTAGAGCAAAGGGAGTATTATTCATGTGATGTCCTTACCTTTTAAAGTTCTTAGAGTCTAGGACCTGGGATTGTAATTTCTTCTTTGTTTTTGCCTGCCTTAATCCGAAGTCATCGCTGTTTACAGTGAACCTGTTCACAAACCCACCATCATCCCCCAGGAGGATGTCATCCCTGCAGAGCTGGTCAGGGAGGGGCACCACGCACACACACAGCAGGCAGTGGTCCATGGGCTTGATGACAAAATAGTGCTCCTGGAAGCATAGGAATGTTGTGAATTAGTTACGTGCTAACTGACCCACACTGCTGGGGTTTTAACTCAGTAGCAAGTAGCAGAGCACCTGTTCAGCATGCATAAGGTGCCGAGTTCCATCTCCAGTGTCACACAGACACACACAGACACACACACACATACACACACACACACACACACACACACACACACACACACACACGGAGGGGGAGTGTTGGAGAGCAGATAAAGAAAAAAATTTCTTCATTATTAATGTTTTTTCTGTGCTGTTTCTCATTTTAGATCCAACAGTGATACAGGAATTTGAAAAATCTAGGCAAAAATTAACCAAATAAAAGTCAAAGCTGTGAGCCCAGCTCAGTGTTTTGGCTGTTCCTTGGGGAAAGAAAGAGTATTCTCTGCGGCTGGGTGAGTATGGGATCTTAGGAGTTGCAATGGCGAATGCCTTCTCTTGACTTTCTCTTCTACAATAGAAATACTGAGCTGGCTTCAAACTCCTTAAGTGTTCTAGAGAAATCTTAAACCCCTGATACTCCCCACCCCCACATCTCTCCCTCCCAAGTGCTGGGGTTCCAGGTATGTTATCACCGTGCCTGGTTTATGGAGTCCTGGGGGTTGAACTCAGAGTCTCATCCATGCTAGGCAATGCTCTTGAATTTTATACAGAATTATCAAGAGAAAAGTATTCTAACATCCGAGTTTATCCATAAATATCCAACAAGGACTTGTAAACCAACTCTGTACTATTAAATGGGTTCCCTAAGCTAGGCAGCTATTGTTGGTTTTCCAGAACTCATTGTCCTAAGATAGAAGAAAAGTAGGTTCAAATTTTTGTTATTGGTCACATTTCCTTAGAACGAGTGAGAGTTGATATAGTTAGAGGTTCCCTGAACCACCAGCTAAAGAGCAGTGAGCACTAACGGGGTGCCAAACATTGTTCCAGGCATGGCTGTACAAGATGAGCTCAACAAAACTTCCCACTCTGTGGAAGCTACGCTGTATGAAGGGAAGGCAGAGTAAGATGGCGCACATATTAGGCCAGAGCTCTGGACAGATGAGGCCCCTTTATGCTCCATGGGCAGAGGTGGTAGTGGGGTAGGGCGGGGTGGGGGTGACCTTTGATCTGGGACCTAAACTGGTGGAAAGAAAGATAAAGAGGAAGTAGAGGGGAAGGAGGTCCAGATTAGATTAATGTAAAAAAGGGCAGAGAGGGGGAGAAACTGTGGAGCCTTGTCTCTACAAGACAGGAGATGGGGGTGTTAGATATACACAGGTGTTCAGAGAGGGAGAGAGGGAGGGAGGGGAAGGGGAGGGGAGAAGAGAAGTGAGCAGAGGAAGTGAGGATCCAGCAAGAGAGAGTGGACCTGAGGAGACTAGGGAAATGGTGGAGTACTGTGAGGAATGTGAGGACAAGCTGGCGAGGCCATGAAGAAGGTCAGCGGGAACCACAGACCGCTCGCTCAGCTGAACTTGTGGGTTCTGTTCTGTGATGATGTCCTGTGGTTTGTGTCTCCCCAGCCGGGCTCAGCCACTGTGTGCCAGGAAAGGGCAGCAATGTCTTTCTAAGTTGAAGGTTACAGCTGGAAGCCAGCAGGGGGCAAAGGTGGCCTTGGTGCCCAGATGTTCCACCTAGGGTGCAGGCAGGCAGGAGGGAATCAGGAGGGCCTAGAGATAAAGAAGAGCCTCCTCTGAGTTAAAAATCAGGTGTGCAAACAGGAGAGCCTGAACAAGAGAGCACAAAGTCCAGGGCCTGGGGTTCAGCGTTCTGAGACATGGGCTTCTGAGTCGGCTGCAATCCTCTGAGACTTTATAAAGTATGCTCTTCCTGAGGATGCTGGGCTGGGGAGAAAGGCTCTGCATGTGATGACAAGCGTAACCGAAAAGATGATACTTGGATTTGTAGAAGGATATAAAAGAGCGGACGAGTTTGATGTGGTGGAGGAGGGATGAGTACCAGTCTAGAGCAGACTGAGTGGTGTGAGGAGACGGCTGCTCAATCTCAGAAAACAACCTAATACTAAAATCCAGTAGCAACAGCAGAAACCGAAAGAATTACCACTTCCTTCTCAAAACTGAAAGCAAAACGAGACCTGAATGGAACACTAAAAGAAAACCGCATCCTGCTTTCATTACCGGGTATTGATGCTGAACTCCATCTGAAGTGGTTACTTAGTAACTTCTCTCGCGGTCTAGCAGGTAATCATTGCACAGTGACTGGGCTCCTATCCTTACAGGGATTGAACATGCAGACTCATTTCTTTGTACCATCTCTCTTGGCACAGTACCTGGCTGTTCCCTTGAGCTTTATAATCCCAGACGATGATGGTCCTCTCTGTAGTGGCAACGATTCGCTTTAGCTGGCCCAAGTAATCGCAGCCCGTAATCCAGGAGGTATCCTGACAGAAAAGCATAGAGTTGGAGGCTCTAAGGTTAAGGATAATGCCCAAGTGGTAGAGCACTTGCCCAGCATGCACCAGGCCCTAGGTTTAGTCTCCAGTACCATAAGATAGAGGGGATTGGGAATCACAAATGCTTTTCTCTCTACCTCGAGGTGCTGGGTAGCAGGAAGTAGGTTATTGACATTAGCAATCCCACGTGGCAGTGGAGCCTACATTGCATCTCCTTGGAGTGGCATAAGGAAAGGAAAAGGCTCCCTCCAATCTGCCTTGTTTCTCAGGACCACTAAGCTGGAGACTGAGTTAGTGTGGGAATTTCTCCCTAGAAGAGCAGGGCAGCTGGGCGAGCATTTGAACCATTCACATCAGTGAGACCATTTATTTACATGCACAGCTAGAATCAGGGCTCTGATTAAGCAAGTGCTCCACCCTGCTGCCTGCTAACACTTTCATCTAGAAAAACCCTTAGTGATCAGTGATCAGCTGATCATAAGCTGAGGCCTTCTGGTCTTTCTTGGGTCTCAACTCAAGTCTGGAAGTTTTAACAGCATCAGCAGAAATGGCAGCCTGGAGTGTCAGAAACTTGTGTGCATGTGAATCTTCCCTAAACCCACCAAGAATCCGATAGGTTTGTTCCATTACAGAAATGGAGGCTGAGAAGTTTAACAAGAACCGGACTTTTTTAAATCGGGTAGTATGTCATCTCTTGGTAGTTTAGTGAATTCATTGCATACATGCAAACAGGGATAAAACAAAACAAAAAAAACCCCAAACCTCCAACATTCCCCTATCTCTCATAAATCTGCAGGGTGGGGGTTGGGAGTGGCTCAGAAAACAAACCACCATAGCTTTTCATCTCATGCAATAAGAATGACAAGATTGCACTCAAATTTTTTATGGCATTTTTTCAAGCTGAAAATGTTCTCAGATTATTTCCATGTTGTTCTCATAACTTGGGGTATCAACTTTTTAAAACAACGTTTAATTAAAACTCAGAAGCTTTTAATTAAAGTTCAAAGAAGTAACTAGTTTCCCAGCAATTCTCTGTGGATAACTGAACTCCAGGAAGTAACACTTGGGTCTTTGCTATTATTCAAGGCTTAGTTTTGAGCCTAGTCAATAAATGTAAAATTCACAATCTTCAAATATCATTTTTAAAAAATTTTACAAACCTTTGCACAGGGTGTATGCTTGTGTGTGTGTGTGTGTGTGTGTGTGTGTGTGTGTGTGTGTGTGTCCTGATGCACATGTGGAGGGCACTGAACAGCCTCGAGTGTCAGTCCTGACCTTCCTTCTTGTTGGAGAGACAGTCTCTTATTCGACGCTGCATACACCAGCCTCGTTGACCTGAAAGCTTCCTGGATTTTTCCTGTTTCCACCTCCCATCTTATCCTCATATAAGCATGGGGGTAACAGATACACACTATGGTGTTCAGATTTACAGGTGTCCTGGGGATTCAAACTCGAGACCTCATACTCACATAGTGATCACGTTGCCCGCCCCCCTCAGCCATCTCTCCAGCCCTTCATATGCAGAGCCTGTTTAAGCAGGCACTTCATTGAGATTTTTTTGAGGAACTGTGGAAGAACCATGACTGCAGCCCTAACCTTGACTTACTTCAGAATCTTTTAATGTACTTACTGTAACATTGGTGCTGGTCTGAACTCTCATCTGTGAGTAAAGATGAAATCGAGTTAGAAACTTCGGTAAGAATAAGAAAGCTGTGGCTACACACAGTCCCTCGGGTTTGCCCCCATTTGTCATCTTACCTGCTGAGAGAATTTTCTCCGGACTTCTTCTTCAGATTCACCTAACTCTGTGAAGTAACACAACTCGGTTTGCAGAGAGCAAGACTTCCACCTCTATGGTTGGTGCTTAGCCATGGTGACTCTCCTCTTGATATTATTGTTATTGTTATTATTATTATTATTATTATATTATTTTGTTCCTTCCACAGGCAAAAACCTCTTTTTTTAAAGCTATTCAGAGCAACATTTGCTATCAAAAGTTAGAAATGCAAAAAAACACAGCAAAGACAAGAGTGGCTCCCAGAGTGCTCAATAGAGCAATAGCAACATAGGGACAATGTAGAAAAACACAGCATGCTTCGTTTGAGAGACTTCTCCTCAAGTTACTTGATACCTTTAAAACATTCCATCTAGTGGCCCTCTACGTAAGCATCCATTAACGGTGTCCTGGGCACTGGGCTAAGGGTCATAGAGATGACCTGTGCAGAGAACTAGTAGGTAGCAGTGTCTCTCACCCCCTGGGCGCATGATGGCTGCCGCCAAGATGGAGGCGAGCAGTTGAGGTATCCCAGTGATGAAGATTCTTCCTGCACTCTCAGATGGTCTTGCTTGGAAATGGCTTCCCTGAAGGAATGGATTATAGGAGCAAAAAACTAGGGCAGGGAGAGCTTGGGGATTGTCTCTCGTGGAAGCCACAGACCCTCTTTCATCAGAAGAGTGCCCAGAGGCCTTCCTTTCAGGGTCTTATTTCCGGATAGGGAGGTGCTTAACAGCAGGATAGAGCACTGTGGTTTCCTCTTTTACTTCCTGTGGTGGTTAGCGTCCTCAACTCGAAGAATCTCCTGGGAGCTGGGCACCACTGAGAGGGATGATCTAGATTAAGGTTTGCCTTCTCCGAGGATGTCCATGAGGGATTGTCTTGATGAGGTTAATTGATGTGTGAAGACCCATCTTAACCACTCCCTGGGCAGGACCAGTCCCCGGCGGTGGGGATCCTGGACTATAGAAAATTGCAAAAGCACATTGCTCAGCAGCATCCATTGTTCCCTTCTGACACCTGACAACAGGTGTTACCAACTGCTTCAAGTTCCTGCTGCCTTGACTTGAGCATTGGGATGGCCTGTAGGTCAAGTGTGAGCCAGAGGAAACCCCTCCTTTCTGAAGTGGCTTTTGTCGGGTCTTTACAGCCACAGGAGGAGAAACTAAGCTACTCCCCTGTGTGCAACTTCGGCGGGAACAACTTAAAAGTTCTCTCCCTTTCTTTATCACCCTTTGGCAGGAATTGATATTAGTGATATTTCCAGTCTGTCATCACCAAGAGAAGCCTTAGCTTTATTCATTATTCCTTAGGTAAAGTCTGTATTATGTGTTTATCAATTACAAGATATTTGGAGTTATTAATGACTGCTTTTAAAAAACGATCACTGTGATCTACACAGGGACTCATAGATTTCCTCCCATAACGAACCATCCACGCTTAGGGAGTGTCACATGCAAAGTGTTATTTGCTTCTAGTCTGTCAAATCCTAACGTGACTTTAAAGCAGTCTTCTCCCTCCACTCCTATTATTTATCTTCTTTCTGTCTGTTTTAGGATCCTGTCACATTATTTTATAAGGAACCAGGGTGACTTTCTGTGTGTTTGTGAGTTTCCATGTGCTCAACTCTAAATTTCTCTGTGGTGTTGTTTGTTTTGTCTGGGGTATCTGTGAAGCATCTCAGAGGATGAAATTTCACTTCCCCATAACCAGAGACTCCTTTTGCAATGTCAATCATTTTCCTCCCACCTTGTTTTATAGATCCCATCTTAGTCAGATTTTTGGAGATATAAAGGTCTATATTGAGAAGGGAACGAATGTTGTTAGGGGAAAAAGAAAAAGATGGAGAAGGGTTTTGTGTAAAAAGAAGCCAGATCTCTGATTTTTTTTTTTACCATATTAATTGCAAGAATTTTCTGGGTGCTCACAGGCTAGTGCATTAGATGTATTCACTCATTTAATCCCACAACTATGTGGGGAGGAAAAGTCTATTGCTCTGGATGAGATCTGGGACCTGGAGACATTAAATATCACACCCAGCTATGTCTGTAGTAAGCTAGACAGCAGAATCTGTCCACAAACACCAAAGCCACAGACTCTGGCCACATGCCTAAAGCCACAGACTCTGACTACACATCCAATGTCCGATACCCACATGGCCATTCCCTAACAATGTCATTGCCGTAGCTGTGATCTTCTGGAGAACTCAGGAGTTGAATGTTACTGAAGGACTAAAACTGACTTTGGAAATGATTATTTCAAGCACAGTTTTCTTATATAAAAAGAGCCCATCATTGTCTTCAGTTAAAAGTGAACTTTGAATCTTTACTCTGTATATTTAAGAGCAAGAATGCATATCTTCTTTTCACATTGAAGAACATAGGACATGCCACCACACATTCTTTCGAAATATTCATGTTTCTACTTCATCATTGAATTTGATCGTCATTTTTGTCCGTTTATCCCAATGTGAAGACACAAGGCCCATGAAGTTCCTTATTCAACATCACAGAAAACCAGAGACACCTTAGACACTTCATCCACACCAAGCCCACTATCCTCATAGCATCTTCTATTACTTGGCTGGCATGTGTTTAAAGTTTTATCTGGGAAATTATCCAGATTAACCCTTTACATGTTGGATGTCATGTGATTCACTATGACACTCTTGAGAAACAATACCAAATGCAGCAATCAGACCTCAGCAATCACCTCAGGGCTCAGTGATCCTTGGGTTTTTTTTTGTTTGTTTGTTTGTTTGTAAATAATACTGAAATGTTGCTGTGTTTTCTGAAGCATCTGGATAATGCATACATAGATAAAACACAGGAAGAGAAAAGGGGAGGGAGAGGACAAGATTTCAAATTACCTGACTGTTAAAGACTGTTATCATTCCTTTCTGAGATGCCGTTATCAATAAATCCAGCTGTGGGACCTTCACAATGCATTTGATCACATCTCGTCTTCTACTACCTGTCAAAAGCATGCGATTAGTGTCAACTTCCAGAGGTCCTAAAATTCATTTGTTATTGGTCTAAAACAAGAAAAAGGAAGAAAAAGAAGGCAACCAGCATTTTACTAGAAGCCATGAGTTACTTGAAACTTAGAATAAAGCCATTAAAAAACAAAAAAAAAACAAAACCTGTGCAGCTACTGCTTGGTTTTTAATTATCCTTAGAGATATAATATGAATATAGAATATTTCAGCTAAATATGGTGCATGAGTTCCAAAACAACTTGCAACTCCACACTCTGACACCCACCACACCCACACACACACCACTATGGGCACATTTCACAGAGAATGGGTTTTCTAAACATCATTTGGAATCATTTCTCCTTTGAGGTTTTTCACATCTCTTAGTGAGCGGTCTTTTCTTTGAAGTGTCACCATCGTGGTAGGTACAGACTAAATAAAGTCCCAACACTATCTCAAGCTTTCCATTATAAAATAATCAAACTGCTTTAATGCTATTTTAAGACTTCTAAAAACATTTTGCACATTTGGGGAAATAACACTAGATACTTTGATGCTTCTGTGCCCACCCACAGGCAGAAGGACAAAGCTGTATATATAATCCTTCTCAGGTTGAGTTAACTTTTGTTTGCTTGGATTTTAGTTTGGTGTGTAGCCCAGGCTGACCTTGAACTCATGGCTTTCCTCCTGCCTCAATGTCCCCAGTGCTGGGATTACAGGTGTATACCACCACGGTCTGCTCATGGTGATGTAATTTTTTATCACTGCAAACACTTAGAGAAGAACAGACATGAACAGACTCTGTATTCCATTTAGTAGGGGGACACATACGAGCAAATAACAGATGAGGCTGGGGAGGTGCGTCCATTTCTTCACTGCAGTGTCTCCAGCATTTAGGTCCCTGACCTGCATCACAGATACTGTTCCAATTGAGCTGCATCCCCACTCTGAGGTGCATTTGTTAAAGGAACGCCAGACTCAACCTAGAGTCCTCCCTTCATCTCAGAACATGGAGTGCAGTACTAAGAGACAGGAAGAGGCTCTAGGTTTTATCTCTTCTGATCCTTTCCCACCCTGGGTGAATGAACAGGGAAGAAAACCTAGTGTCAAGCGTGCAGAAGGATGGGAGTACCCAAGTCCCAGGGTCAAATTTGAGAACAACAATAGCAAAAGATGACACCTGGAAACTGGGAAGGTCCTAAGATGAGCTAATACCTGGCCATGACCGGCTCAAACTCAGTTTCAGAGAAACTGTCTACGGAAGAATCAAGGATAGCAGGTTGGGAGGAGCTTCACTTCGGAACTCTTCGAGAATATTGTAAGGACACACGGTTCCTTCTGGTGCCACTGGGACACGTGCCGATGGGATGTCATCAGAGAGACTTAACCGGAGGCCTGAGCCTCTTCACACGCTGACTTCTTTCCACACTCACATTTGGTAGCATCTTTCAGACTGAGGGTGACCTTCCAGTTTCAACTGCAGATAGTTTCTCTGGAAACTGAACCCAAGCTGATACTGATGAGGAACTGAGCGAGGGCATGAAATAAAAGGTGATTCTTTGGAAATAGTATGTTCCCAGAGCTCAGTTTTGAGAAAAAAATATTAATATTCATACTAACTGAGAAAGGAAATGTAAAAGTCACCTGAAATCACAATTCGCTGTTTTCTGGACACAAGGAAAACCAAATTTTCTTCATCCAGCTGCGAAGTAAGAGGATCTTCTTCAGAGGAGAAATAGCCAAAGATCTAAAAATCGCAAACAGAATAAACACAAACAGTGTCTCAGAGTTGGCTGTCAAGTAACAACAGATTCTGCATCGGCTAGATTCAAAGTCTAAGGGAGATGAAATGCACCTTGTTTTCTGATCAGAGTAGAGAGCCCCCCAGGAATAAGGGACACTCTGAAATTCAACACACTTCTCACTGATGATGAGTGATTTCTGGGGAGAGACTGACATCTTTTCCGTGCAGCAACCATGCACCAAGTTGGTGTCCTTGCTCAGAATGAACATTCTATTACCATCTCACCCTTGTTTGAAAATGAAGTCAGCCTTCATCGGACAGGGCCTCAGCTATGCACATTCACCATGAATGACTATTCCTAACCATCCTCTATCAATCTTACTGGGTCAGATTTTTCATCCTGGCAGAGGGAAGTTTCAGAATATAAAGATTTTAGATTCTTTTGATTAGCTGCCCACTTTCCAGTGTTGATTGAAAATTAGCTACCTTGCTATAAGAAGATATTATGAGTATTAAAAGTGATCTTTTCAAATAAATTATCGAATTATGGAAATTTCAAAATCAGAGGCCCTTGAAAAACGTTAGCAGCCGTAAGAAAGGCACAGTGACACACAAACCTGTAAGCTCAGTTATTGAAAGTTTGAGGTAAGATGTTTGAGACCAGTTTGAAGCCAGCCTGGACAACACAGGAAAAGTCTATCTCAAAACCCACCAGCAACAAAATAGCTCCTATTAACTTATTAATGGGCAGAAATAAAATTTCTTACCCATTAATGAGAATTTTCAAAGAAATTAGGAATTTTGAACTTTGCGCACGCGTGTGTGCGTGTGTGTGTGTGTGTGTGTGTGTGTGTGTGTGTGTGTGTATGTGTGCATATGTTTGTCATTATCAGTGTCTTTCTCTAGTTCTATTTTCTGAGACAGCATCTCTTACTGAGGCTGGAGCTCTCCCATCCAGCTCTGGACAAAGAGCTGTGGGGATCCACCTGCTTCTGCCTAGCCAGCACTGGACTGCATGCTATGCTACTGTGCTGACTTTGGTGTGGATGCTGAAGACTCTGAGGTCAAGTCTTCATGCTTGGGCAGAAAGCACTTGACCCAGTGAGTCATCTCCCCAGCCCTACCACCTACCCTCCCGCATTACCTTTTTTTTTTTCTAATGCTACCAAAACAAATGGTCACAACCCTGACTTTAAAAGCCTCTTTGTAAACCCATAGTTTCATAGATTTTAATCCAAAATGGGTCTCAGCAGGCTCAAATCGAAGAGATGTAGAAATGTGTGTTTACTGGAGTCTTTGGGAAGAATCAGTTTTCAATCATTCAGGCTTGTCGGCATGAGGTTGATCTGCCTGTTTCCTGTCGGCTGACACTGCCTAGATTCCAGGGATTTCTACTCAGTCCAAGACCTAAGTCCATCCTTGTCAGCAACAGCAGCAGAGTCCCAAGTCACTTTCCTGTTTGGGATCCTTCCCCTCCTTATCTTGTTTTGAAGGCCTTTGAAGCACTTAGATAATCGAGGATAATGTCCCCATATTAAGCTCCACTGGTTAGTCCCTTAAAGCCATCAGCAAATTCCCTTCACAATTACCTAGGATGGTGACTGATTGTACAACTGGGGACCAAGACTCTTGGGAAGGAGGGCACTTTTATACACCCTTATTTTATAAGCACTCTTCAGCACAATTACTAAATGTTTGGCAGTCCGTGTAACCTAAGAGAGTGGTGTGAAATGATAACGTTCAGGTCAGAAAGTGAAATGACAATGGGGACCAGGATTTCTTAGCTCCCTGTTGAAGAAGTTCCAGTGTTTCTCGAGGTAGGAGAATTCTACATGGTCCTGCTAATTCTAAACCGGGCGCCATGTTTACAGTAACCTCCAATAGTTTACACACAGTCATTCACCCTGATTTATCATTTCTGCAGAATCATCGTGGAGATGGTGACAGTGTGTCTGATCAGTGTCTGAGAAGAGATGTGTAAAGAGGTGTGGCAGCAATGCCCTGCAGGCGAAATTACACACTTTGGGACTTGGACGTGGGTTCAAATCCTCATTCTATTGTCAGCTAGTCACATGATCTCAAGCCAGTATTAGGAGTTCTCTGTGCCTGAAATCTCCCCATCTGGAAAATGATCACGAGGATATGAGGATGTGGATGATTATATTTCTTAGTAGTTAGAAAGAGTATAATGTACTTGGATTATACCAAGCGCCAGATAGGAACTCAGTTGATATCAAAATGTGAGGAATGGGTGGGGCCCTAGGTTTCTGGGAACAGTATAGGAAATAGAACTTAGGTTCCTTTAATTCCTTGCCAGTTAAAAATCATCCAGTAAGCACCTTTGCTGTCTGAGCAGACATGTCAGTCATGCATTTTATCATACATACCCCTTGGAGTCATAGCCATGTGGGTGTACATGCTACATCTACTCCTACCAAAATTACCAATTTGGACAAGATATGCAAGAAGTAGAAAGGTGACCCGTTGAACAGAAGATGAGGATTAGAGAAAGTGGGAGGGGGCAAGAGACAGTAATGGTAGAGTGAATATGATCTAAATACACTATACAAATGTGGGAAATGTCATAATGAAACCCACCATTATGTATTATTAATATATGCTAATACAATTTTTAAAAAGATGATTGATTTTGCTACTTTCACTTATAACAAACACTTTATCACATTGCTTAATAATTTCTCAAGGAAACCAAGTGCATCAAATAATTGAAAATTATTCAGGAAAATTTTTTGATATAGTAGGTAATCTTCAGAAGAGGTGGCAAAGCTGATTTTGAAAGGTTATGTTTCAAGGAGAAAATTTTATGATCAAAGGGAAACATCTCTTGTCATCTTGTGATAAACAGTAGCCTCAAGAATCTCTAGTTTCTTTCTTGAAAATTTAAATTTCAAGCTAGAAACGCTAACATGATTTAAGCACATTGCCGACCTGAGTACTTTATGACTATCCAATATATTATAACAAACAACATTAATATTCTTTTAACAATGCAATTTCCAGAGACTCCCCATATTTCCAGCAATTTAAAAAATTTTTTGATTACTTAAGGAACATATGTTGTGTAGAACATATGGAGAAAATGAAAAGCAGGTAGATTGAATAAAAACTTGCATGTAGCTTATTTTTTAATCTACTCTAGAACATTCTTTTAACATTTTGAAGTTAGCAAATACAATTTTAACTTTATAATAATTCACTTTAAGTTTATCTTGGGGGGCATGATTGGCATCCTATGTGGTATATTATGACTCGAGTTTGAATTAGTTCACAGTGTGCTCCTAAAAATCTGTTTCTATGGTCCTCTCTTGGTTTCCTTTCCTGTCGCTGTGATAAAATATTCCGAGGAAGCCATTGAAGAGAGAAAGGGCTTGTGTTGTCTTATGTCTCCAGCAGTAGATAGTCCGTCATGGTGAGGGAGACACGGCAGTGGGCAGGGAAGCAGGTGCTAAGAGCACCAAGCCAGCTGGTCACCTTGCATCCAAACTCAGAAAAGCAGAGACTAAACAAGAAGCTGGGCTAGGCTAAAAACACAAGACTCCCCACCCCTTCAGGGACTCCCTTCCTCCCCAAGTCCACAACCTTCCCAACAGTCCCACCCTGTGGGGATCAAGACATTTCATATACAAACTACAACAGCTGCCTGCTAGCAACACAGACTAACGTGGTGGTGTTTAAAATGTAGACGAGGTCTTTTCACTGATTAGCTTTGTAAGTGTAAGGCAGTCCCGCCATTCACATTTCTTTACATCTAGTTTTTCTCATCATATATTGCAGGGGCAGACCTAGATTATGTTTCCACTAGTTCTAAGATTTCACTAGTCTAATAATATAAAATTCTCCAAGTGCACTTGCATCTAAACCTCAGAAAAAGAAATTGTAACTTTTTTATAGCATTGCTGTGACAAAAAGATTTATATTTTGGAATCAGATTGTGCAATTTTGCCTGATTTTTGAAGAATGAATCCAACTCATATGGCCTGATCAATGACTACTAACTGAAAGACACTTTATAAAAACCAGGTAATCAGTATTGAAATAAAGTGAGTCTCCATTGGTTAGTATTGAATTTCCATTTTACAGATGACAGATTGGAAGCCTAGAAAGATTAGGTTGCAGTACTCCAAATAGCAACACCCCTTGAGGGGCCGTGACTCACATGGTTGCTGAGAAAATGGTAGTGCAATGAAGGCTGAGCATCCTGCATAGATTCCTCGAGCATCAGCCAACTTCCACATGCACCGAGTACATTAGAGGCTGCTCACAGGCTGGTCTGTCAAAGCTATAAGGTTTATAGGAGCCCAAAAGATGGGAAAGGATAATGGCATCTGGAATTGGCAGACGGAGACCAAAGCCCACTTTTTATGTGGCTTTAGATAAGTCAGTTACCTGTCTGGGTTTCTCTGTTCTCGACCTCACTATGGCAGGAGTATGGTTTTCTACAACCTGCATGTGGATCTGTTGTGAGGACTAAATGGGATCCTGGGATTTATGAAAATGAGAATAGATTTTAGGAATACAAGAAGCTTGTGTAAGACTAGAAGGGGCAGATGTCACAGAAAAGGAGACTCCAATTCCTCCTCTACACAACTGAAAAGAAAATGCTGATTTACTTTACAATCGTACTCCATTACACTCAAAGACTCTCAGTGTCTTTGGAGCTCCATGCACACCTCTCTGCCAGCTGGCACTATGTCTCATCACTCGGCATGTATGGAACCTAAGAGGCCTGGGTCTCTTTACAGTATGTGATGTGAAGCTTGTATTACTAAGACAGCAGTGTTGGTCAGTAAAAACGTAAAACAAATGCTTCGTGCTAATATATTAAAAAAATGTGTGCCCTTGAAGAAGTCTGTTGATATTGTTTGAGGTGCTTAGTTTCAGAGACTCAGGGAGGTGGGAGTGGATCTGGGAGGATTTGGGGGAGGAGTGAAATATGATCAAACTACATTGCATATAGTTTTCAAAGAATTCATAAAAATTACATAAAAAACAAGGTGCTACCCCAAAATACAAAGTTGGAGTCTTCTAACATGTGACTGGACAAGGTTTCTTCCTCTTTCCATTGTTTGCTAGTAAAAGCCTGACCTTGACAGTCAGGAAGAATTCATTCTGTTCCTATTTTGACATTTTCTGTGATGTCCAATAGAAATATAAGCAATACACACACACACACACAATGTTAAATCTTACAGTAGCTGCATGAAACATAGAGCAAAAATTAAATCAACTTCATTAGTGTATTTTATTTAACTCAGCATGTTGAAAACATAATTTCAACACATAATATCAAAAGTCACTGTGAAATGCTTTGCATCTTTTCGTACAATGCTTTTGAAATTGTATGTGTTTTACACTTACAGTACATGTTAACTCAGACAAATCACACTTCCAACATTTGACAGCCCCGTGTGGCAAAGGGTAGCTATTCAACATGCAGGTCTAGAGCATCTAAGGATTCATTTCCCAGATGGTGTCTTTCCTATCAGAGCTCTCATGCAGTTTATTATATCGTACACTCACTGAAGATGAGCCCAGTGTTTCCCATTCTTATTCTGAATGTCCTGATGTAGGTATGTGGTTGTGCCAGAACCATCCAGGCAGAGAGCACATGAACACCTTAGCCCACCGGTGCTCAGTGGACTGGGTCTCTTGTCCTTGGTAATATATGAAAGGTGCTTTGAAGTTTCATTCAATGTATCCTGAGCTGAATTCACTGTAATTTTAGCAATATCAACAATAATGCATAGTGGGTTACAGAAAGACAGAACATCACTGCACAAAATTCAGTTAATGACGCTGAAATCTTTACCAAAAAAAAAAAAAAATTAAATCTCCAATTCCAAGACATCTTGGAAACTTGGCCACAAACACAGGATGAAAAAGTCAACAGTGTGGCCTCTGCAGTGTCATTCCCAGGAAAAGGAGAGGTGGAGAGGGGAGGGGAGAGGGGAGAAGAAAGAGAGGGGAGGGGAACTCGACAATCAGAATTCTTCCTTTTTGATACTTGAGCTTTATGGTGTGGCTTGCATTCCTTCCCATTTCTATTTTCTGCTAGGTTATGTATTTCCATATATTCTCTAGGCATATCAACCTCTGCATGTGGCTGTATGCAACCAAGGATAGCTGTAAATGCAGCCCCACACAAAGCTGTAAACTTACTTCGACCATGAGAATTTTCCTGCCATTTTTGTAACCCCATTGTGCCCTGAGCTTCATAGATGATAGCGTTGTCTCTACATGTCAAAAGGTTGGACACGTCTGAACTGTCTCAGTTGGAATCACGATGTCAAAGTTGATTCTGGGGATATAAACTCAGGGCCTAGTGCTTGCCTAGGGGGTACTTTACTCACTGAGCCTTCTCCTCACCCCTCATATTTCTACTGGACAGCACAGAGAATGTCAACATAGAAAAAGAACTAATTGTTCCCGATCATCAAGGACAGAGTTTTTACCTACAAACAACAGAAAAAGCAAGAGACCTTTTGATGTCACAGCTGAGCAAAGAACTAAGTTAAATTTATATTTCAATTCTTAAAAAAAAAAAGAAAAGAGAAGAAAACTGAACGTACTTTGGGAATTTACAGCATGGCAGAATCTTTGCATTAGACTGTAGGGAGCCAAGCTTTGTAGGTATTCCGGAGTAGTCTGTGGGAAAGTCTCCCAATCTGTACAATTTGTTACATGGTCATTAAGGATAGATACAAATTTTCTCACTAGTGTTTTGAATGTTTTTATGTAGCTGTCTGGTTCTGCCTAAGCCTTCTAAGTCAGGTTGAGTACCTGAAACCTGTTCAACCTTTGCTTAATAGGTCAAGAGTATTTATAAGAATGAGAAAAAAAAAAGATATATTGAAACTCAGTTGCTGGAATGTTGGGGTATAGTTTGTTTAGACAGCAGGGGTGTGAATCCTGTCAACAACCTGCAAACTTACACTCATTCTTTCCTAGAGGGTCCTCCAGATGCGACCACAGCCTCGCTAGCTGCTGACTGCAGCTTCAGGAGACTTTGAGGATTTCCCAGGACCATTTCCCAGACTCCTTGTCAATGGAAACTACGACATAATGTATGACTTTTTTTTTTTTTTTTTTTGGTTTTTGAGACAGGGTTTCTCTGCGTAGCTTTGAGCCTTCCCTGGAACTCACTTTGTAGACCAGGCTGGCCTTGAACTCACAGAGATCCTCCTGCCTCTGCCTCCCGAGTGCTGGTATTAACTTTTAAATGTTATCTAACACTTTAGCATCTCTGTTCATAAGCAATATTTGCCTTTTGGTTTCTTTGTTCAACTCTGCTATTTTAGCCTCATAAAATGATTTGGATAGCTGTTCAGTTTTTAGCATATTAGTAAAATATTCATAGGAATTATATTCTCCAAAGAGTTATAGAAGCTTTTTGTTTGTAATTTTTCCTAAAGTTTAATAGTAATTTTGGCTTTGGGATTTGCACTATCTTATATTATAAGCTTCTAAATTTTATTTCATCGGGTTATTGATCTGCTTTTTAAAACAAAACGTATGGTCAACTTTTTGATGGTCTATATGTAGTTAAACACAAGACAGATCTTTCCTACGTCTGGCATTCATCAAAATTCCATTTACACATGTCTGTCTGATCGTTGCAACTGCCTCGACATGAGAGGAGACAGTCAAGAGGGACACTCGTGCCACTCCCTTCGGCTATCAGACTATGAAACAACTGGTCATGAAGAGAGACATTTCCCAGGAATCCTACTCTGGGGACAGGGAAAAGCTGGACCCCTGGTACCAACCATAGGCACCTGCCTCCCAGGGAGATCCCACAGTTCAAGCAAGTTGTTAGACCACCTCACAGGACAGATGGGGCTTAGACAGTAGTAGGCTGGACCCTACCTTGATTAGAACTGCTTCGTTATAAGTTCCTCTTGCCTCCTTTGGAGACTTAAACTTCTTATCAGTACCCCCACAGACTTGGGGGGAATCACTGGACCCCTTTAGTCCTCTTTCTAGTGTGGCCACTGTGAATAAACTGTGGGGTGTTTACCCACCCGCCCCACGGCTCCCCAGAGTTTTCTTGAGTGTGAACAGCAGGAAATATTAGATAGAAGGATTTATTGCGGAGAATCTTGTGGAGATAAACAGACAGAAAATAATGGATAGCCTCGAGAGGGCCTGGAACCTTTTCCAATGGCCCGACTGTCTCTGCCCCAGGGTTTTTATAGAGACGCCAAGGGGTGGAGCAAATGACCTCCTCCCCCAGCACAGCCAAGTGCAGACCATCTCAGGCACCTGCACTCAGGCCTGTGGTCCTAATCATCCTCTATGCGGACCTGCTGGGTAAAGCCACGAGGAACCCGAACATGGGCTCCCACAATAAACCTCCTTCCTCTGTTTTTCAAAAGCAACTGTCTCTTCAGTTGATATGTCGGGGATGGGTAGCTGACCATAGCTTCTTAGGGCTGCTAGAAGCCAGGCTTTAATGTCACCAACTCTGGTAACTTTGTTAAATGTGACAGTCAAATACTCGAAACTGTCATGTTTCCTCTTGTCTATGATATCTACTCAGTGCTGAGAGGGAGCCGGATGTTCTAATTACTTGCGTGTTTGTGATTTTTGCATCAATATTCTGCCAGTCAGAAAACATTTCAAGACCTGACAGAAGAGACCAGTTAAACCAACCTCTTATGCCGATGATTTGAACACCCTGAGAATATACAAATACTACTGACGCCACTGAAAAGAAATGTTTCATTGTCAGATGCAAGAGAAGCACTTAAAAGTCTTGGTTGTTGTTAAATGGTGCTGGACAGTTCAAGTGGCTAGATTCATTTAAAAGACTTAAAAGTTACTCATTGGTTGAGTAGGCCTTTAATCTCAGCACTTGGGAGACAGAGGCAGGAAACCCTCTATGAGTTCAAGGCCAGCCTGGTCTACATGGTGAGTGCTAGGTCAGCTGGGGCTACATAGACTCTGTCTAAAAACAAAGAAAAAAAAGTATTCATGGATACTATGGTTGATTAGTTGGCTGTTTTCTCCACATTCTTGTGGGCTATGGCTAAGTCTTAACGGCTGTAGATACAGTAATAATTTGTGTACACATTGTATATTTTGATTTGGTGGGAGTAACACTGTTTTAATTGCTTGTTCTGGACAAAGTCAAATAAGACCTGGGCTCCAAATTATGTGCACGCCAAGCAAGTACCTCACACCAGTCGAAAGATGCATCAGGGTTGTTGCAGAGTTTCCTGTAAAAACATTTCACATCTTGATTTTTCACTTCAGGGCCAAAGAGCTGCTGCACGGTGGCATAAAACTTCTCATAATCGATTGCCTCTGCAGTGGGAAAGGACAGTAACATTTCCATCACATTCCAAGGGCAGAACTGCACACTTCATGTACGTTTCCCACCCTATGGTCTCCTCTCAGCTTATAAAACCAACCGTAATGGTACCTTAAAGATCTTGTCTTTGGGAAAATAACTAGGCCTTGGCTAGAATATTATTCAACCAAAATAAGTCATTTTTTATTTTGGTATTGGGGATTCTCTTCTGTTTCAGCTATTTTAGAAATCCTGTGCATGAATACAAAGATAAAAATATTACTTTTTTCTTACTGTGAACACATTTACCAGTTGGAATCTTTCTTAGAATTTATCTTAGATCTGGGCACAGAGCAGTTATTGGTTATCTGATATTATGTAAATGCACACAGATAGACAGACAGAGACACACAGACAGACAGGCACACACACACACACACACACACATCATTACTTGAATCTTGATTTTTGCCAAGTTTATTGATGCATTTGGGTGGGATTACTAAATCTCAAGTCAAGAAAGAGTTAAATATCAGGACTCATCAAACTATATAGACAAAATCCTGTTACCTTATTTAACTAACAAAAATATATATTGAGTAATAGTCTAGCTTAATTATGTGTCTGCACTTAGCTAAACATCGGACATAAAATGGAAAGCTATATAGGCAATGTTTACTGACATTTCCAGACCAGACAGAGAGAGAGAGAGAGAGACCTACATTAAACAATCTGTAAGACTCATAGCAGCTTTATTGTCAGAACCTAGAAACAACTTAGATGTCCCTCAACCAAGGAATGAATAAAGAAAATGTGGTACATTTATACAATGGACTATTATTCAGCTGTTAAAAACAAAGATGCCAGGAAATTTGAAGGCAAATGGATGAAACTAGAAAGAAATCATCCTGAGTGAGGTAACCTAGACCAAGAAAGACAAACTTAGTATGTATGTACTCACTCATAAGTGGATATTAGCTCTAAAGTAAAGGATAACTATGCTACAATCCACAGACCCAGAGAGACTAGGTAACAAGTAGAGTTCGTAGGGGGATGTCTGGATGTCCCTGGGAAGGGGAAATAAAAGAGATTTAGTGAGTGGCCTGAGGGCAGGGGTGGGTGGGAACACGAGTGGCCAAGTTGGGCGGAGGACAGAGCAGGAGAGTACTAAAAGAGACTACTGGAAAGAGGGGCATTTTGGGGTTAAGTAAAAACCTTGGCGCAAGGGAATCTCCTAGGAATCTTCAAGGATGACCTCAGCTTATATATAGCAGATACATAGCCTGAACTGGCCATCTCCGGTGACCAGATTAAGTAATTATTTTAAAGACACATGTTCTATCTTCAGTGCACCTGGATGGGGGACAGGGGTGGGACTAGGTCATGGGATGATCTAAATTCTATTAGGTCATTGGGGAGATCTAAGAGTAATGTAACCAGGACAAATCTCTGTAGTCTGTCTGCTTTGCCTCCCTTGGAGGCAGACACCTCTTCACTGAAACATTCTTAACTTAGTAAAGAGTTAACCCTTGTCTTCCAATATCTATTAATAAATACAAACATATTTGCAGCTTGGTGCAGGTTAGGGTTACATCTTTTCCATCTCCTCCATTCTTAGACCTTGTCCCTCAGACACAGAAGGCCATTGTCTAGGTGATTAGTTTTTATCTCATCTTAAGAACTCCAGAAGAAGGAACTTTGCACCCCAGATCTGGGTTTGCAAGCTTTGGGAAGATAGCAAGGCTAACTTGTTTGTTTAATGCATGTTTGAGGCACACTTCCTGACACCAGGTTTTGAGCTGGCCTTACCTTTGCAAAAACCTTCGAAACACTTACAGGCCAATGGTCAAGGAGGGAGTACATATCAATGTCAGCAAGCTAAATAAAGCAGGCAGACTCCCGGAGAGAGCAATAAACGCAGTAAGAATGCTGAGGATGGCTTTGCTTGGGGGAAGTTTGGGAGTGTTGGCAGAGAGAGAGCACTCTATTTTCTTGAAAAAGAAAATAGAGACTGGGGAGTTGTTCAAATTGGGAGAATGACATATATAATATTAGTCATTAAAAGTACAGCAAAAGAAACAGTTTGATAACTGTTGTTGTAAATCACAGCTCTTATCCCAAAGGGAATAAAAGTTTGTTTTGAGCTAGGTATGGGTGACCATAGCTTGGGATCTGATTCAAGTTGCCCTAAATAACATGTTCCAATGTGGAAGTGGTCAGCTTTCATAGTCACAGAACAAAAGAAAGTCGTAAATCTAGGCATTTTTCAAATACATGGGTGGGAATATCAAAGTGGGCAGAGCTCTGCTGCAGGCTTAGATGCCATCTGCTGACATTTTTAGCTTTGGGTTGGTAAAAGTCAGTGCCCTGCTAATACAATCCAAAGGTTTTGTGTGATAGATGGAAGGATGCTGACTCAGAGGTGGGTGGTCAGCAAGTCAGTCACCCAGCCTTGTGGAATTTGTAACAGAGTTGCCTTTTTTCTTTTTTTTGAGAAGTTCAGTTCAGGAGTGAGTATGCACTTCACTTGCTACAGTTTCAGTTCACAAAGTAAATAAGTAAACAATGTTTAAAACTGTGACCTATTTAGAAATGGTAGGATGGGTCTGACAGGATTGAAGGTGCCAGAAGCTGACACTGGAAAGGTCGATTGAGGCATGACTGGGTGAATGGCGCTGCACACCAAGTCAATCCGTATGGATTTTAAAGATGGCTTAGTAAATCAGGAATATGACAGACCCATTTATTTTTTGTTTTTTAAAGGAAAAACCTCTGGAGAAACATACAGGAAGGAATAAGTCTTTGGCAGGAAGACTTACAGCACGTGCTGTAATAACCTGAGAGACCTATCACGACGTACTCAAAGATACTAAGATACATGGCTTAGGAGACTGGGCAGCCAGCATTCATGCCTTAAGACTTGGGCAAGAACATACTAGGCAAAAACTCAGAAAGAAAGAGAGAGAGAGAGAGAGAGAGAGAGAGAGAGAGAGAGAGAGAGAGAGAGAGAGAAGGGAGGGCAGGAGGGAGGGAGGGAGGAAGGAAGGAAGGAAGAAAGGAAGAAAGAAAGAAAAAAAAGAAAAAAAGAAGAAAAAAAGAAAAAGCAGAATGAGAAATGTACAAAGGCAGAAGAGAGTGGCAAGGAGCCACACGGGAGGAGGAAGAGGCACTTCTCACAGCAGAGGCAGAGCCCAGTGTTAATGAGGTGAAATGGTCGTGTTTGATGCAAATGGGGGGAAACAAAGCCAGACATGGTGGTGCACACCTAGAATCCCCAGCACTGTAGAGGCTGGGATTAAATGATATTGAGGGTTGGGGATTTAGCTCAGTGGTAGAGCACTTGCCTAGCAAGCACAAGGCCCTGGGTTAGGTCCTCAGCTCCAGGAAAAAAAAAGTAAAGGATATTGAGTTCCAGGCTAGCCTGGGCTACATAGTGAGAGCCTGTCTTAAAGAAGAGAAAGAAAAGAAACCCACTTTACTGGATTTGGCAGCCATCCTAGGTACTGAATATATTTTCAGCAAAATGAAGGAAGCACCACTGGAGTAGATGAGGAAAGAGGCAGAGACGCTGGGGGGAAATTTAGCAAGAAAGCAAAGAGGAGACATGGAGTGATAGCGTAAGGGAAGAGACAGTCAAGGACGCAGTGCCAGGGTTTATTTTTAGGTTCAAAGGACAAAGCCAGTGGGAAGAGAGATTTTTGAGATTGTTGCAGTGAACGGATAGTGGTGGAGAGGAGGGGAGGATGGGTGAGGCTTTGGGAAGTATGGACTAGAAGAAAAGGGAGAGTGAGCGAATTCCGGGCTTTGTACCTGGCTTTCTCCTGTGATAGGAAACTCGACTGAGAGGAGCAGAAATCCCATCAAGGATTCAGAACCATGATGAGAGTTTGGAGAATCAATTATAGCAAGAGGAAAAGCAAGCTGCCTGCAGGGAAGGAAAGCTTTGTTGAGCAGTTTAGAGGGCCGAGCCAAGACTGGAGATCCGGAGAACATCCTAAAACAACTGAGCCCTCCAGACATTTAAGTGACGTGGGCAAGTGACTGACCCCTCTCTACCTCCCATTGTCTTCCCAAGCAAAGCAGACTGAACAATAATATTATCTGTTCATATTGTCACGCAAATCAAATGAACTTATGCTTATTCAACTGACCTGCAGATTAGCAAATACTGTTCAAGCAATACCTGCTTGAGTCTGAACAGTTGAGAGTTTCAATTACATATGACTGTACAACCCAGCAGCTACAAGCTGTCTATGTAGTTGGTATATGGCTCCTTCTCCTTTTATTACAACACCTAGACTCATTCTGTTGGGTTCATTTTACTGTTATGTAGCTTGACTCTTCAATGCTGTGTTGACACTCCAACTACACAGCCTACTGCTCCCCTTGGCTAGGACACACTTTAAACTTTACCCTTCTTCTAAAACTCCTGAAAGACTACAGCCTCCATATTTCCCTTCCTTCAGCACATTCAAATCACTCCTGCCTACAGAATGTCCCAGACAGTGAGATCATAGTGAAACAGGAAACTTTGAGTTGTCTAGAAAAGTCCTTAAGGTCTCATGATGCTCTCAGATAAAGAGGTGAGAGGGTGTCTACCTTGGCTTGGAAACATAGTCCCCAAAGACTCATTTGTACTAAAAGCTTGGTCAACATACTTTAACATAATTGGGTAGAGAAGGAACCTTTCGAAGGCGGGGCTAGTGGGAGGAAGTTAAGATTATTTGGTATATGCCTTTGAAGGAGCTATTGAGACCCTGGTTTCTTCTTGTCTCTCCCAGCTGTCATAGATGTACTTTCATTACATGGCCCCATCATAAGGTACTCTTACCATAGGCCTCATAGTAGCAGGCCATACGACCATACATGGGAACCTCCAAAATACTTTTTTCTTCTTGATTATTTAGGGCATTTTATTACAGTGCCCAAAAGCTGAGAAACACAGAGACACAGAAGGCCTCCCATGTGGTCACTATGCTATACAGAGTCTCAGGTCAGCCAGTGACAGTGTCTGCAGAAGAACCCCTTAATGCCATTTAATCCACTTTTCCATATTACAGATAGATAGAAAAGGCTTCCTCAAGTGCAGCTAGATATGTTAGAGACAGAGAAGGAATTCAGGTCCCCTGCCCCCATTCAGTGTCTTAGCTTTTAAACCAGACTGCTTTTCTCTGATGACCTAAAACATCTCCCAGTTCTAATCAGCAACTCCAGATGGACTTCCTTGTAATCATCCATCTTACCTTCTTTTGGGATAAACAAGCCTGCCCTTTCATCCTTTTTTTGGGCTGTTGTCTGTTCAACCAATTTATCGAATTCCACCAAGGCAGCTTTGAAATTGTTAATCTGCAGTGCAAGGCTGAACTCTTTGTCTTCTATGGAATCCATACGGACATAAGGACTCTCTTATTTCTGCACAGAAATAATACTGCGAATTTGCCAATGTGGAAGAGCTTCTAGTTTTTACGATGCCACTCTGCTGTCTCAACTTTTGCCCTAGGTCTCATTCCTTTGCTTTTAAATTCCCATTCCATGGGAATAAGGAATAAGAGTTGCCCCTAGGATGTTAGCAGAAGGAAAGCTGAGGACTGCTGCATTTCAGAGAGACAGAGGGGTTAGTGAGGGTCCCTGACCTCATAATGTGAGCATTGCCCTTCATGTGGACCTAATTACATCACAGTATCTCTGTAAGTCCTGCAGCAGATTGAAATCCACCTCCTGCAGTGTGTGTGTGTGTGTGTGTGTGCATTGAGAAGATGGATGGGTAAAGACCAATGACTTTCCTCGGAATGAATGTCTCTCCTCACTCGAAACCTCCTGTCTCCCTCATGGTACTAGGGAGGATAAAGTTCACATTTGTTCCTACAGCTCTCCTGGATATGGAAATTCTAACTTGGGAGGATGAAAATGTATTTCATCACCTGTCTTATTTGGCACAAATAAAGATACTTTTAGAAGTTGTGGAGAATAAAAATGTTTCTTTTCTCTTTATTCATTTACCTCGAATTAGAATACTGAAAGGAGCCATGGATGAGGAAGGCATCCTTGTGGGGAGAGTTTTTCAAGAGGAGTCAGTTGAAGGAGAGGAGGCTTTCCAACTGTCTTTTCCTTCAATACTATAACATCTAATTCATCTAATTCCACCAACTCCAACTGTTTACTTCTGACTCAAGTTTTCCAGTCTCCCTTCCTCCCCCTCTCTCTCCTTCTTGTGTGTGTATGTGTGTGTGTGTGTGTGTGTGTGTGTGTGTGCATATGTGTTTGCTGCTGTGGATGTGTTTGCTGGTATGTGTGCACAAGGAGGCCTAAGAATGATGCTGGACATTTTCCTTAATCACTCTCCACCTTAATTTTTGACTTAGGATCTCTCCCTGAACCTGGAGCTGTATTCACTGTATTGGCTGGCCAACAAGCCTTAACAATTCCCGTCACTGCATGCCCAGCATTAGTATTACAGGTGTCTATCCCACTGTGCCTGTCTTTTTATGTGGGCTCTGGGGATCGCCACTCAGGTCCTTATGCTTGTGCAGCCAATACTTTATCAACTGAGATAGCTCTCTAACTTTTTATAAGAGTCCTTTGGCTGAGGGGCCCCCAACTGGATCAGGCCCTCTGAATGGGTGAGACAGTTGATTGGCTTGATCTGTTTGGGAGGCATCCAGGCAGTGGGGCCGGGTCCTGTGCTCATTGCATGAGTTGGCTGTTTGAAACCTGGGGTTTATGCAGGGTAGCTTGGCTCGGCCTGGGAGGAGGGGACTGGCCCTGCCTGGACTGAGTCTACCAGGTTGATCTCAGTCCTCAGGGGAGGCTTTGCCCTGGAGGAGGTGAGAATGGGGGGTGGACTGGGGGGAAGGGGAAGGGGCGGGAGGGGGGAGAACAAGGGAATCCGTGGCTGATATGTAGAACTGAAGTGTATTGTAAAATAAAAAAAAATTTAAAAAAAGAGTCCTTTCAGCCTGCTCATTACCAGTTAACTTATGGAAGTTTAGGTGAGACGGATGAGGTCTCTATTCCTTGGTAGTCTATCTTTTAAATCATCTTGTGAAATTCTGAGTTCAGAATTGAAACAAATGACATTAGGGGGGCACTTCTGTTTCGAGTACTAGGTGTCTGTCCTTGGTATCCATCTCGAACTATGAGCTATTAGGGGAGTAAATCTCTATAAACACGTTACATAGAGAATCTCCTGTTTATTCTTTCTTCGTTTTCTCCCTTAAAGCTCTCAAAATTCTATTTGGCAACATCCAAGGACCCATCTTTCCTACAATTCTCGTCCATGAATTCTTGTATTCACCCACCCATTCATTCGGCAAGTACTTATAGAACACCTGCTTTCTGCTAGGGGATGTTTTTAGGCAGTAATGATTCCATAGTGAGCAAAATAGTGTCTTGAACTTACAACCTAAAGGAGAAAACAGGCACATACATAGTATGTCAGAACGTGGTAAACGCTCTGAAGGCAGAGTAAAGGTGTGTGCACTGGGGTGTACGAGGGAGCCCAGGGGAAAGAATTATACTAACAAAAAGATATTTGGCAGAATCCTGCAGGGAAAGCAGAAAGCCATGTGGTTAAATGGCAAGAGGGTTCCAGGGAACCACAGGAATCATGTCCTGACATTAGCATGTACTTGACCCACCCAAGAAACAACAAAGACTCCAGCAGCAAAAAGGTGTGTAGGAAGAGAAAGAGATCCACAGGGTGGTGGCCAGATCCAGGGAGACCACAGAGTTATTATAAAGACTTGGCTTTTTCTCTGAGAGACATGGAAAGATCCTGAGCAGAGCACTGCCGTGTTCTGACTTGTACGTGAAAAGGGTTCTTCCAGATATTTGTGAAAAATAAACCGAGAAAGGGGAAGTGAGAGAAGTTAAGAGGCCAATGAGTGATTGTGTAGATGTAATTCTAAATGGTCTTATTAAATAAGAAACACAGAGACAAATAAAGAGTTAAAAGCCCAGAGATCAAGCAGTAGCCAAGAGCTAAGACCACCTTATTTTACCATTCACTGCTGTCCTTCCCCTCAGAGAGAGACCTTTTTCCTGTGTCCTCTCTTTTTATTGACTTTCTGTTCTGCCTTCTCATTGGTTCTAAACCCAACCACATGACTTCCTCGTCACTGCCTGTCTATACAGACCTCCAGGTCTCTATGGCTCGTACTGAGATTAAAGGTTCAGGTCGCTGCCATGTAATCGGAATTAAGGGCATGTGTTACCATGCCTGGCTGTTTCCAATGTGGCCTTGAACTCACAGAGATCCAGAAGGATTTCTGCCTCTGGAATGCTAGGATTAAAGGTGTGTGCTACCACTGCCTATCTTCTGTGTTTAATATTGTGGCTGTCCTGTTCTCTGATCCCAGATAAGTTTATTAGCGTGCACATTTTGGGGAACACAATACCACCACACTCGTCACTGCCTGTCTATACAGACCTCCAGGTCTCTATGGTTAAAGGTTCAGGTCGCTGCCATGTGATCGGATTAAGGGCATGTGCCACCACTGCCGGACTTCTGCTAAGTGGCTTGCTCTTAGCTCTAATCTCCAGGCAACTTTATTAACATACAAATAAAACCACATTTCAGCACAAATAAAATATCACCATATGGTTGTGTTTTTTAATAATCCAAGCAAGGGATGGCAGAAGTTCAGAAGGTATGTGAACTGTAGTTAGGTTTCCTACAATCAAGTTAAAACATTACAAATCTTATGAAATGGTTAGAAATCAGAATGCTGCCAAGATTATTGGGTGATACTAAGACATTATTGGTGAGAGTAGTTAAGAGTAGATACTCCTCTTCCAGAGGACCAGCACTCAACATCAGGTAGGTCACAACTGCCTGTAATTCCAGCTCTAGGGGATCCAATACCATCTTCTGTCTTCCATGGGCACCTGCACACGCATGAACATATGTGCACACATATGAATTAAAAAAAAGAAATGTTTTTACATTAAACTGTCATTCACTATATTAGATGTTATATTTTCCGTTGCATTGGTCTTAGTCCATTCCTGCTGTCACACTAAGTAATTTGCAAGCATCAGTACTTCATTTCTTATTGTTCTGAAGACTAGGAACAATGTAAAGCTCCAGAAGAGTCAGTAGCTAGTAAATGCCCATTCCTTATATGGGGCATTTTCTATTCATTCTTACATGCTGGAAGGATGTTTGTTATGATAAAACACCATAACAACTTGGGGAAGAAAGGGTTTAATTCATCTTAGACTTCTACATCACAGTTCATCATTGAAGGAAGTCAGGGCAGGAACTCAATGCAGGAACCTGGAGGCAGGAACTGAAGCAGAATCCATGGAAGAAGGCTGCTTACTGGCTTGCTCTTTGTGTATTGTTTTGTATACTTTCTTATATAACTCGACTGGATCCTCCCATTGCTTCCAGGCTCATATGGTTTGATCAAGGAAGACCCCCTGACAGGTCTCCAGATGATCCAACATCCAAAATCAGCTTCAAGACAACTGGCTCAGATAATACAGCATCATAGACTACTCTAGTGAGGACTTGACAATTTATTTTATAATTTTATTTTCTTTATTTTATCTTAATTTTCTCAGGATCCCTATAAGATTACCAGCACCCACAATCAGCAGGAAGTAGTATGAGAAGCTATGCCCAAATTTCCCAAATATTGTTTATAAATGTTTATTTTTATTTAGAGGGGGTTGATTATAAAACCAATCTCTTTCTAAAGAAGAAAAGGGAATAGTGTAGATATGATAGGACGAAAAGGTAGGTTATTGAATTTACTTTTAAAGAGCAACAACTTGTTTGAAATGTTTTACAATGCTATGAATTTTAGTTTAATGATACAAATTTAAAGTTAATTTTGTTATATTGTATGTATATTTCTACTCTTGTTTAAGGTATTATGTTTGTGTAGCTCATTTGAAATTGTAATGATTAGTTAAGAAATACAGATTAATAATTAGTCTTCTATGATAGTCAAACTTATAGTCATGTTAAACTTTCTAGGTATACATAGATATAATTCAATTAGATAGGTAATCTTCAAACACTTCAAAGACCGACAGAATATGGCATTTAAAATGTTTTAAAAACTTAGACTTTTCTGGACAATGAGACACATCTGCTCCTGGCAGCACCAATTACTTCAAGGAAGATGATGGGCAACAAGACACTCCATATGGAGTTTATCTTCTTCATGGCAAAAGTTAGCCACTGGGGAAAAAATGCCCTTGCTTTGATTGACAGTATGCCATATAAACTGGACATGCAGGACCCATAGGAAGGTGACCATTGAACTTTGCAAGACGAGATGGTTCTTTAGGTTCCTGCTTTGCAGAGGAGACTGCCAGATATTCTACAGGACACAGAGAAGTGACCAAGAGACTCTAGGCCTATAGGCTGAAGATGGACACCCCCACATTGCAGAGGAACTTTGGATGACTGTCTAGGCAGGCAGCTGTCTCTGCCATTCTAGAATTTTTGGAAGTTGCTTACAATGCTCTTCCTGTTTACTTAGATAATATTGTATCCTTCTGAGGTCTTTGATGTAGTTGAAAACTAGATAGTTATAATTATCTAGTTTTCCTTGGTTATGATAAGAGATAAGTAAGATATGAAACCTTAGACTCACAAATATAGGATAGATAGGATATCTTCTTTAATTTTGCCAAATACAAATAGACTAGATATTGTAACTGTAATTCTTGCTTGATATACATAATTTTACTAGATTAAAGTTAAAACCTTCCTTTTGTTTAGAAAGAAAATGGGAAGTGATGGGGGAATGTCTTTCTGTATGCTGTGATATGCCATTCTGATTGGTCAATAAATAAAGCTCTTTTGGCCTATGGCAGAGCAGGATGGAGCCAAGTGGAAAAAAATCCAAGAGAGATAGTGGGGAAAGAAAAGAGAGTGGGGAGACGCTGCCAGCCGCTGCCATGAGAAGCAAGATGTAAAGACACCAGTAAGCCATGAGCCACGTGGCAAAGTATAGATTTATAGAAATGGGTTAATTTAAGATGTAAGATCTAGCTAGTGAGAAGCCTCAGCCAGTAGGCCATACAGTTCGTAATTAATATAAGCCTCTGTGTGTTCGTTTGGGTCTGAGCAGCTGTGGGACTTCGAGGCTGCGGGAGCCAAGGTGGGACCAGAAAAATTTTCAGCTACACTCCCACATCCATCATTAATAATAATAATAAAAATGTTCCACAGGTTTTCCTACAGGCCAATCTAGTGGAAGTATTTTCTCAACAGATGTTCCTTGTTCCCAGAAGACCCGAGCTTGTGTCAAGTTGAAAGCAACAAAAACAAAAAACGACAACTAAGGAGGATGAGGGCATGGTAGCAGCAGGTTGTTTTACATCTCATTTACCATGGCCAAAATCAGCTCCAGGAATAAGTCAATGAAGAACTCTCCCAGGGAAGAATGAGTGTTGGCATCTGATGCCTGTGGCAGGGCTTGAATCCTTAACAGTGCTCAGCCCTGATTGACAGACAAGGCTTGACTAGCAAGGCCTGGCTGGGTTACTTTGGAGATGTTCTACTGGGGAATACTGCCTGATTTATTTTGGGACCCATGTCCAAAGATTCCATAAGCTCTTATAAAAGTGTCACCAGATAGGGACCAAATATTAAAGTATACAATACTATGGGGAATTTTCAAAAGGCAGATAAATTAGGAAAGAGAAAAGAAATGTGCCCTTTTTAGACAGCTCTGCACTGAACTGTATGAATAGGACATATGCGCCAAGGTAGGCTTGGGTCCCTCCAAAGGGGCAAATGTGTTCATACAGTTCAATTTTTCCTGCCTTATAATAATTTATGGCATCTGACATCTTACATATGAACCAATTTGATTATTATTATCTTCTCTCCCAACACCACTAGAAAGTGAGCTCTATGAGAAAAAGACTCTTCGCCAAAGAATGAATGCTTTGGGGAAAAAAAACCAGGAGTCTTTTCTTCCTTCATTCAACTAACATTGACATGTTACCATAGATGATGAAAACTTACT